>JAWPHD010009041.1:0-108342 GCA_037043455.1 Cyrtodaria siliqua | reverse complement strand
AGTGATCTTTTGTGTTTAGTTTTTTTCAGTAAACAATACAGGAAGTCGTGTTAATTCTGAAAAGTAACATTTAATTGCGATGTGTCATCTTATCGATAGTCGTAAATGGTATGATTCTAACCCTGAATTTAAAATGGCTGTTAAGAAGGCAATTCGCAGTTCGAAGGGAGCTAGTAAAATAATCGCGATTAGTCCTAAATGTTTAAACCGTGCATTTCTTAATTACTTCAGCGCATAATTATTTAAATGTATGTGCGCAAGCTGATTTCTATATATACAATATCGAACATGGTATATATATATAATACATACAGTGATCTTTTGTGTTTAGTGGCCACACAATTCACACTTACTGCATGTCTCAACAGCAAGAATTAAAAAAAACATGAACTATTACTGTACATTATCTACTACTTAGACATGAAGCTTCCATTTAAATAAAGAAGACCAAATGGCCCGAATCGCTCACCTCATGACCATTGTCTATTATAGAAAATTGCAACAGCAATAACAAAAGTGAGTCAGATAAAAGAGGTCTGTGACATAAGGTCATGTTAATTTTTATGCCTGGGTTAACATTTAAACTAAAGAAACATAAAAAAGATCGGACAGGGAGAGTAGCATTCAAGGAAGACAGTCAACCACAAAACACAGAAACAAACACGCAAACAGACAAACAAGAGCCTTGGAACGGTCAGTGGAAAAGTAGACCACTGGAGGTTTAAACCAGTTCTAGGGTGCACCAAACCTCACACTTACCCTACTGTCATCCCATTAAAACAGGACAGTGTAAATAAAGAAATCCCCGCCATGATCTAATCTCTAACCAGCAAGGCAACATCAATAGGCAATATAAGTAAAACATAAATATGCTCGTGTAAATATAATACAAAAAAACAATAGCCTAGAAAGCCACAATGAAGGTACTCAAGTGACTTGGCAGAAGCCAGAGCAACAAGAGAATAAACCATTAAGGGCACGACAAGAAAGATCATAGACAAACATCAAACGCCACCGTCCCAATGGGCTTTAGGTAGGCGTCATCATAGGGTCCACAGCCTGTCCGGTCATCGTACAATTAAAGAGGAAAGCATGGTGGCGAACTGTAAAAGGGTCCACCACCAAGCATGCAGTACATGCAAAATGATAGGGTCATAACCTATTTTGACAAACTTTTTAACAAGTTTAACACAGATAGTATGACAGTGATCATGACCAAGAATCTTACGAAGTTTATAAATCACATCACCATAGAAGTCAGGTTGTGATAGTCCTTGTCGCAGAAGAGTCCTTAAATTACTTTTATATTTGGAAAGAAGATCAGAGTTACGATAATAAAATTTTGCAAATGTTTTACGAAGTTTATGGTAACGTTAATCCTGACTGAGTAGCTTTTTATTTATACAAATATTACGAATATTAAAGTCCTCAACTCGAGTACAAGCTCTTGAAAAAAGAATAAGTTGAGACACATACACCCCATAAGAAGTTGCTCGGGGAACATCCCCATCCAAGTGGGGATAATTTACAATGTCAAAATTAAAATCATCTCTCTTGTCATAGATTTTGCTAATTATTTCACCATTTTCAATCGAGAGATCTTAATCAAGAAAAGAAGCGTTATTATCAGATATATTAGCTTTATTAAGCTGAAGTTCTTTAGGATAAATATTATCAACCATAGTTGGAAAGAAAGGGTTGTCAATGTTCAGTATGTCATCCAGATACGAGAGGTGTCATTAAAAGCTTCAATAACATCTGCCTGGGTATCTGGTGAAAGACTCAACATGAAATCCCTTTCATATCAAACTAAAAACAAATCTGCGACAAGTGGAGCACAGTTCGTACCCATACGGATACCAACAATTTCTCTATAAACGGTGGTACCATACCTGACGAAAATATTATCTAATAGGAAGATGAAACTTTACTTTTATTGAAAATGTTATCAAGAACATCTCCTGAATTTTTTATAGACCAAAATAAATTAATCCCAGAGTTTTCATAAGTTTTATCACAATATGGTTTAACGTGGTCTTTAACGGCAGTAAGACAAGAAGTTAAAAGTTTGGAGATGTTTGTTGTGGTGCAGGCACTAGAATTAGAAATAAAGCGAGCCTTATACGGATTTGTATGTAATTTAGGAATCCAGTACATGGTAGGCAGTTTATTTTGCTTATCGTTTACACCAGCCTTGAAAGTAGTGCACCGAGTGATAGGTGCGGAAACAACATCATCCTCAGTAGAATTAACTGGAGTATACGAATTGGTGATGCCGAGTTCCAGAGATAAAACATTGACGTAATGTAGGCGTCAAACAATAATTACATTATTAGCTGCTTTATCTGCAGGAACTAAAACAAATTGATTATGAAATTCCTGAATTCCAGATTTTAAATTACGAAAGGAAAACCTAGGTCTCGGAGGTAGTAAAGAGGGGTTAGTATTATAAAAGTTTATACGTTTTTCTATAATTTTAAGAATTGACTTTTTCCAAGCGGAAAGCGAGTTTGGGTCCGCATGTTCTCTACGACACCATTTTATACTAAAATCTTCAATAGAGTGGGCGATCCGGGCACGACAGGCTTTAAAATCAATAGTTGAAGGTAATCTATATTTAGGACCTTTCAAAAACAAATGCCAAATATGTTTATCAACAATATCAAAATTACCAGTGATGACATGACCTGCTGGAGCATAGCAAAATGTTGATGTGTTGCATTCACATTCCTTAGGAGTATTATGTACTATATCAAGGTCAGAAACTATTTTGTTGTAGTTGAAAATAATATTTCTAATAGGCTTTTTATACTGATAACAAATTACAGGACTTTCGGAATTTTTGAAATATTTAGGAATAGAATCAACTACATGAGTATCCCGAAAAATACTAGGCATGTCAATGAAATCAATACCTTTATTAATATATAGTAGTTTTAGAAAATGCCTGACGTGATCAGACTCCTTGTCAATATGGGGTCGGAGAACATGTTGTGTGTAGCTTTGAACTATGCAAGCAGTGTTATACAAGGGATCCTCGTCGATCAACTTTAGTGAAGAAATAGACAAAGAGGTAAGCCGTGAAAGCATAGAGTGCTTTCCAGACTGTTTAAAAATAGTATGTAAATCAGCGACAGAAATAATTACACGCGATTTACGTTTGTTATTACCATTACGCCTAAGACCATGAGACCTAGATTTACGCTTTCGAATAGAAAATATAGAACAAATGTCAATATTAGGATCTTTAGAAATATTTCCTTCTTGATAAATATTGTCATTAAGGCCGAGTGGATAAGGTGTCTGTAAGTTTTTCATCCACTTAAGTTCTGCAATATGTCTAGCTTTTATTTTGAAGGTTTTAGTAGCATCATTATCAAAAAATATATATTCAGCGGTTGAACAGTTACGTAATTAAAATTATGACCTGACTGACGAAAGTGTTGGTACAAGTAATTTTTTTACTTTTTAGGATTACTTGCATTATATTTTTGTTTACGAAATCGAACTTTTAAGGATCGACCTGTTTGTCCAACATATTGTACCGCAACGCGGTGCATTTCAAGTCAGAACATAAATGACGTGAGTAGTACGTCAATCAACATTTGAAGCTAGACATACATTAAACAATCTACCATTAACAGCTGATTTAATGGTGGACTTGCTCGATAAATAATTGCCACAACTGCACCTCTTAGCATTGCACTTATCAATAGAGGGAAACACCCTGCGTCTTGAATGAACTAAATGATTTCTGAAAGGAGAATTTATATTGTATTTCCTCAAAACCGGTGATCCTATAGGAGTTACGGAAACTTTTGAGCCATTATTAAAACTCCTAGTAATATTATTAGAAGGAACATGAAACGAGGTTGCCGAATGAAGATTTAAAGGTGTAAGGCGTACATATGGTTTAGTTCCAAGAAATGAAGAGTTTTTTTGTGGAATTTGTATTGATGACGCAGAGTGTAACCGAAGAGGTGAAAGATTTATTTTTAAAGTTTTAACTAAAAGACTCATAATTGTTTTTATGGAGAGTAATACCATTCTGTGAAAAGCGAAATAAGGTCCAATAAGTATTTATTAGAGATACGAAATAGAATCGTATCAAAGATCCATAAGAAATAATATTAGTAAACTTACGGACTGTGAAAAGAGGTCCAAAACTCACGTCAGTGTCTAATACAAGATAATGAGGAAAGTTAGGGAAAACCCTAATAAAATGGGCCAAAATGTCGATGAGCACAAAACCTTCAACGCGGTATATGAAACACACGTGTTTAAGGAAAAACAGGATCAATGAATGTCATACAATCCCTGTAGGATGTAAAAATAACAATATTGATTGGATGTACGGGGAGACATTTTACGGTCGCAACACGGCACAAACCTGTAACACCCGAGATCTGGCCAGTTTTGACAATATGGTCGCCATTTGAACTAACTTGGTAGAAAGTATAAGGGTAAACAAATTGAATATGGAATATATTAAAGCTATATGCATTGCTGTTTCAGAGGAAATTTATAAGTCTATGTAAAAAGGTAACAGCTGTGGTGGTCAAAATTCAAACAAATTTAATAGAAGGCCATAAACTTATGCTACACCCAACATATTAGACTTCTAGCTCTTGTAATTTGAGAGAAATTTCTTTTTAAAGACTCTATGTAAAACTGCGACTCCTGGGACTGGCAAGATTTAAACATAGAGTCACCATTTGAACAAATTGCACAGATGACTATAAACTTATGTTACATGCCAAAGGTAGAACTTTAAAACTTGTAGTTTTTTAAAGAAGTAGATTTCTAAATAATTGTAAACACGTGATCCTATGGGGTGTTGCTAAATTTGACCACAGGTTCGAAATGTAAACAAACTTGGTAGAATACCATTAAATGAAGGAACATGCAGTGTGATGACCTATGGAACGTATAGCCTTAGAGAAGATGATGTTTTTAAAGTTTTCTTCTTTTGTTTGTTTTTTACATATCTCTATGAAAAACTATGACAACCGGGACTTAGCCAGTTTTGATCCTAAGTTCACCATTTACACAAGCTAAGTAGAAGATTATCAGCATATGCAACATACTGTATATAAGAACTCTTTAACTTGCGATTTCAGAGATGACGTTTTAAAGATTTTCCTATATAAATCTATCTAACCCTAACCATTAACTTTTATTCTTTATTAACATTGCCATTAATGTTTGTCCTTTTGCGTGTTCTGGGGGTTTACTGTGTTCTGTAAAAGCTGCATTTCCTGTTCGACTGTTATACTATTTATTTTTACCTCCAGGGTCCAGATTTGACACTAGAATAACCATTTTAACATGAATGGTAGGGAATTATAAACTTATGCTACATATGGAAAATAAACCTCTAGCTCTATAAACTTATGCTACATATGGAAAATAAACCTCTAGCTCTATAAACTTATGCTACATATGGAAAATTAAACCTCTAGCTCTATAAACTTATGCTACATATGGAAAATTAAACCTCTAGCTCTATAAAATTATGCTATACATGGAAAATTAAACCTCTAGCTCTATTAACTTATGCTTCATATGGAAAATTAAACCTCTAGCTCGGGTAGTTTCAGAACAAAACACTTTTATCGATTACCATATACAACTCTATGTAAAGCTATGACCTCAGGGCGGGCCAGATTTTACTCTAAGATCACCATTTGAACAATCTTCGTAGAGAACCATGCACAATTATAACAGCTCTTCAGAGGAGAATTATTTTCCAGTTTTCCCATGTATGTCTTTGTTAAACATGCAAAAGTAAATCGAACATGGAAAGTAGCATTCAGGACGACAGTCAACCACAAACACACACAGAAACAAACAACAAATATATAGATGAATAAAAGGCAAGATATGACAAGCACAAAATATATACCCAGGAAGCGGACACCTTTTGATTTTAGAGGCTTTATTTGAAGAAACATATTCATTAAATAATCGTTAAAAAACGAAACACAGTTGAAATACTGTATATTTAGTGACTCCAGATAATTAATTTTATTGTTTGTATCTTTTATGGAAATTGCGACCATCTTGGATGTTGTTTGTGTTTTGTAGTGTCTTTTTCATTGGATATTTCATTTGCTCTTAGTTTGTGGTTCAGTGCGGACCATTGCGTTTCAGTGCTAATGTTTCTTTTTCACATAATGAATAAAAGTAAGGTACATGTAAAGAAACCAACCAAAGTCTAAATTTCAAACTACAAAGAATTTGCAAAGGACCAGCAAGCTAGCCAAAGCTAAACCAACCATCTGTGTTACACGTTCCACAATCTAGCACATCTGGACAGAACAACCACATCTACACTATTTCACACTGGTCGACTTCCCTTGGAACTAAATGTTTGGCTAACTAAGAAGTAAATATCCTAAATGTTAGCTAGCAAACAGATGACGATACAATATTTGCTGTTCCATCAATCTGATGACTTACCGTTTACATCACCCAGTCAAACTGCGATTAAAATAAAACAAAACACTTAACCCGGTTTTGCGACGTCTTCATTGATTGGTCAGAAGTAAACATCCGGGTTATTGGAATCTATAGTTCGGACAATGCTACAAAGCGTACAAATAGTTATAGACTATTGATGTTCATTAGGATCTATAGTCACGATCGACCGAATTATAATTTCAAGTAAAATAGCCCCGCCTCCCACCCACCACCTCTGACGTGCCATTGTTTATTTTGATAATGACCAAAATACATAAGTGTGATGAGTTTGTGAGAGATTCGGTTTTGATAAACTGAAAGGCTTTGGAGACCTTACATTGATACTGTGGCCATTTTGAGACTTGTAATCAATGGATATACATGTACCTCACATCGTGCTCGGTAGTAAAATGGCGGCCGGTAGGTTAACACAAAATAAACTGTTTCCAAATGTTTTCTAGCAACAAATAGTATTGATACTATTTTTTTAAACTATATACCATGTGGCCGACGAAAAAATGAAGTTCAGTTGGAAATAAACAGTAGTACCGAAATCCGCTAAGTACGGTAGCGTTTGATGTTTATCTTAACTCGTGTCTTGTTATAACCTTAATTGTATGTTCCCTTGTTGCTCAGGACTCGGCCAAGGCATGGTGTACTTGCATTGTGGCTTTCTAGGCCTTTGTTGTCTCTTTATATCCATATATACATATTCATCTATGTGTTATACGTACATTGCCTATTAATCTTATTTGTTAGATGATATAACATGGCGGTGCTACCTTTATATACACTCTCCCGTTTTATTGAGATTAAAATAGAGGAAGAGTGATGTTTGGCGCACCATAGAACCTGGTTTATACCTCCAGCGGTATGTTTACCACTGATCGTGCAAAGGCGGTAGTCTTATTGTCGACCGCTTTGTGTTTTTGATGTGACATTCCTTGCGTCTTGTCGCACGGCCACTAAACACTTCCTCGAGAGTTAGTAAAATGAGGGCTTATGTCAGAAACGTGAGTACAATTCATGTATTTATTTTTTTCGAGACAAACAGACTTGTTTTCAAAAAAGGGGGAATACTATTCAGTGTGTGACGATATGTTCGATATAATTTTGCCACCAAATACTTAAAAGTGACTCGCCAAGAATATTTCCCATATCAAAGAAGCATGCATTTTTCTATACTGTCCATCAATATTTGAGTGTGTTTGGTACGTGAACGTCATGTGTGACGTACTGGTTTGTGGATTTAACACAGATTCAACTCTCACGTTGCCTCTGCAAGAACAATGAATTTCACACTCCTATTAATACCGAAATATGCTCATTTTTTAAAAAGAGATGGAGAGATAGGCACAGTGCTGGCGGGATCGAGTAGGTGCTGGCCTATCCATTGAATTACTCGTACATACTTAACCAGTTGTAAACATGGTAACGCTTTGAAAGTTACATATACATGCAGGTGTGAAAGTCTGTACCGCGACTTTATAGATATACCATCCAACGATAGTTTATAATGTCTTTAAACAAACGTTTAACCAATGTTAACAAAATCAATAGAAGGTAAATGAAAATATAGATTTATAGATATCGCCTATATATTTACGCAATCGATATCAAGTATTTTTTTCTGTTTTCATTCACAATTATATTACAATTTCTTTGTTTTGTAGATGGCGATCTTTAAAGGCAGAAAAAGAAAATAGTTGGCTTCTTACTTCCAAGAAGAAAGACGCTACACTGTGAAACCTTCATTTTTTTCAAGTCCAGTAAATACTAGTACCCCGGCGAGGAAACCCATTAAATGAAAAGTAAACCCATATTCTCGAAAAAAAAAATTTGTGTGTCCTCTTATATCATATTATAAAATATATCAGTCCAGTTATTTCACATTCCTTGACGATAATCCAGGATATTGTTACATGTTTGGGCGAATAGAATAGTTTCATCGAAGAATCATATGTAATGCATATGATTGAAAAGGTCATTTGTGCTCTCAGTGTTATGATTTTCATATAAAACTGTTTAATTATAGATTTTAGAACTCTCCTATTCTACACTTTTATCTAAAAATATGCTGCAGAATTTTATTGGACATATATAAGGTAGTGTTTCCGCGCATTTGTCATCGACTTGATTCTGGATTGGAACAGAGCTCATTGGTGCGTTTCTGTATTGAATTACTCTAGATGTCCAAGAATGCTGATAATTTTGTCTAAATGCAGTTAGTAAGGATTATGAAACTGTAAATTTGAATTGTGTTATTATTGATATACCTAGAGAACTAACTTTGGATTCTATAATAAAGAGTGTAGTTACAAAAGTAATAGGAGTTTTGGAGTTCATATATAAACAAATATATTAAAGTTAATAGTTTTTAATAACATGTCACTGAACAAAATTACGTATATTTTGTTTAAAACAACGACATAATTTTACGACGGGAAACATTTTTAAACATTCTGTTCTTTCAAAGAAACTGAAATATAGCTCATCTGTGAGATATTTTTTGATATATAATGAAAAGTTGCCCATCTCCAATGATCAATTACAATGGCTTAAAATGAACTCTTTGTGAAATGTTTGATCTAGTTAAAAAGTAAGAGACTATATCAGAGTATAAGGATAGTTCCAAAAGGTATCACCTATCGCCAACAAAGGAAAATGAACGAAACTTTCGATAACGTGAGTACACAAACAACAGACGAAGGGTTACCTCTATTTACCAAAATAACAATTACATTGCAGATAATTATTATGTGTGTTGTCGTATTTGGCAATTTGCTCGTTTTGATGGCAATTTTAAATGTTCGAACACTCCAAGATATTACCGGAATATTTGTGGCCAATCTGGCTTTGGCGGACCTTATACTTGGAGTTTCACTACCGTTTCAGATAGCATTTTTCTATTTCCCAGACATGGAGAAAAACAAATTTGCTTGTCTACTGAGGTTCGAAATTATATCATTTGTTTGCAATGCATCATCGTATTCACTGTTGTGTACTGTTGCCGATAGATACATCTTAATAGCTTACCCTCATAAGTATGCTCAACTTATGACAACTAAAAAAGCTTACATCATGGTGGTTTCTATTTGGATGTTTGACCTGCTATTTTCACTAATTCCCACTTTCGGTGCCAACAACTGGGAAGTTGCACCGTTTTGCCTATACGAACTAGTGGTGAGTAAATATTTTCGAATGGCAGATTTGTGTATTGGTTTAGTGTTGGCCGCTTTCATGATGATACTATACGCAAACATTTTATTCATTATGCAAAAACACGTACGTCAAATACAAAGCCTAACTATTGGACAACCCGGAACGGTATACAGTGGTGCATCTTTCAGACGAAAACAACAAATGAACACCCTCATTGCTATCGTCGTTATAATTTTCCACATTTCATGGCTGCCTTTTTACTCTATCGAGCTCACGATGCTGGATTTTGAAAGTGTGACAGAGCAAAAAGTGCTGGCCGCTAACTTTCTAGTGTTTCTTGGAATAATGAACTCTATGTTAAACCCGGTGATATACGCATGGAAAGATACACAATTTCGCCGAGCTTTCAAGAAGCTTTTGTGTCTACGAGACGGAGATGACGCTATGAATTGAACGACTGCATAGGAATTACTAAACAGTGCAGATGTCGTTCATTCTGGTAAAGTTGCTAGAAAAGGCGTGGCAGTAGGTTGGATTCCAGTCAGTCGTATTCCAAAACATATTATCTGTAAAAGTAACGCCAATACTAATATCGTTAGACGTCTATGTATATATAATAAATTAGGTAGAAACGTTGAACAGGAAATGCAGCAATCACAGGACACAGTGAAATAAAACCAAGCATACTAAACAAATGACAATTAAATTATGCGACATCACACACATGGAAGAGTTGACAATATGGGTACCGATTTGGAACGGTCAGTGGCAAAACGACTATCAAACAGTTGTATACTACTAGTATGTGGAGACATAAAGAAAATTGAGAAAAATGGTCCTATAGAAATCTCAGCACTCAAACGCAGTGGCACCGTAGATTTGCAATGTACCACAAACAAAGAGCAAATTAACTATACAATGAAAAAGACAATACACAAAAGAAAGAGTGGTGAAGACAGGATTACCGACTTTGAACACTGGCAATATGGTCCACCGAGAAGCTTAAATCTATTTTAAATGTACACAACCTCGCTATTTTCCTGTCTTCTTTGCTCAAATTGAGAAGACAGTGTAAATAAAAGTACATCCCGTCCAAAGAAAATAACTAACAATAAGATTCATGTGATTATGTTATGGATCATACTTATGTACAAATGCATTTGTTGTCCTAGGAATATATCTCAGACATAGAATTAACTCGCTTCTCACAACATCAGTATCATACAGACAGTATCAGTTTACATGCTGTGCAGCCTGTGTAGTATAGCAGACACTTAGGAGTCATTTTGTCCGTCGTCTGTCGTCGTCCGTCGTCGTTTGTCGTCAAACACACTTTAGCCTGCAACCTAACCCTGGCCATAACTTGAAAAGTTCATAAAACTTCACAGTTATGTGATAAGTATTTTTTATTTTGAAGACAGGATAATAGCGAGGATTGTGCGCATATAAAATCGATTCAAGCTAACCAGTTGGCCTTATTGCCTACTGACCGTTCCAAGTCGGTAACCCTGTCTTCACCACCCTTTCTGTTGTTTTTTGTCTCTTTCATTGTATTATAAAGTTCTTGTTTGCAGTACAGGGCGGACCTACGATGCCTTTGCGTTCGGACGCTGTGATTTCTACAGGACTCTATATCTCAATTTTGACCAAAAGTTTCTAAAATATTTTTTTTTTGTTGTTTTAATTGTTACATCATTAAAGATTTTTCCTCCTTTTATAAGAACTGATGAAATATGCTGATAATTATCAATATCACATGAATCGAGGTCCACTTAAAGATAAGCGTCTTAAGTTTGTTAGGATATACTATAAGAAAACATAAAAGTTTTATCTACATAATGCAGATGTTCCGTCTGTAATACAATTACACATATATATTCCTAAATTACCTCCCTTTTAATTAAATATCGTTTCAAATTCAAGTAACTGTAATTTAACAATAACATTAAATATTCCGAACATTTATTTTGCAAACGCACCGTAGTGGTTTTTCTTTGGCATGTTTTAGAATTAGAAACATTGAAACTCCACTAATTCAAAATAATTTAACAAAATCCTAAGTACCTAGTATTATACGTGTTATAATTTATTTCTAAGAAAGCACATCGACTTGAAAGTTCAAAGTTTCTTCATGCAAACAGAGCAGATGATTTAAAATCATAATTTGCAACCGTATCAGCAATAAGGCGTGAAATACACAACAACGAGCCAGCGACCACGGCTAATAAATCCATAGTGAGATGAAGAGGAAACACAAGCATTTAATTTGTTTTGTTACATTGGTATTGATTACCTGAGACCAATGTAACATCATCGTTACATTGAGCTTGACTATCGCATGTCCGCCAATGTAACAAAATGATTTAGATGCTCATGTTTTTCCTTATCTCACAGTGGATTTGTGAGCCTTGGTTACTGGCTCATTTCGTTAAAGCAGGGAAACGGAAACATAAGTTTATTGTCGATCAAAACGGTATCTCTTTTATTTCATATAATCTGATCCTGCAACAATTAATATTCAAATAAGCATTGTAAATGTTTTAAACACACCAAACATCCATTTGTTATATATAATGTGCTATTGAAATATATGTGAACATACCTTTAAAACAGAGAAACGGAAACACAAGTTTCTTGTCGTCGATCAAAATGGTATCTATTTTACCGACATTAAACCATGTCATTTATACCGGTTTGGTTTGAAGCCAATTACCGAAGCTGTTATATTTCAGACATAACAACTTATATATGCCTATGTGTTATAGTGAGCTTCGGGGTTCTTAAAGTAAGATATTATATTGCACCCATGGCTGATCATAACATGTACATGAAAAACTAGGTGACCAACATTCATTCACGGCCTCTGTCATTTGTCTCAGAAGTAGCTTAATTACGTTGTTTGTGTAGAGGCCTGGGTTTGACCATTTCCTCTGAAAGTTCATGACTGATGCGCATGAAAGTTAATTAACCCAATTAAGTATATAGTTAGTAACAGTATGACAATAACCTTTAGTTAAGTAGAGGTATGTCTGTTGAAATAATGGAATGACTGGTGCAACCTTTGGGAGAACTATATAAATACCCTGTATCAGCATTTTGGAAAGTAAGTTAAATATTTTGTTTACTCCAAAAAGAGGAGATTTGTACGATCGACCCCAAATTTGGCGTCCTAGAACCAGTTTCAGAGGTTAGAGTTCATGGTCGAGGGTACACGTGACAGTTCAAAGGTGGGACTTGGTCACGCAATATAATATACGAGATTGCCTTCATTCGGCAGATTCTTATAGACTGGTCAGAGATACTTACAGATTGATAGCTATTAATTCAGATTCATTTTGACGGCTAAGCTCGCACTTTTGAAAGTTAGAACTGCTTAGGAATTGTAACTTGTACATTTAATCAAAATTGAATATTTACTCTGTTTTTTTAACTGTGTATAGTTTTATTGTGAAATATAATTAGATAGTAGTTTAATAAAATACATATTAAAGACTATTCTTGAGTTAGATATTTTCACGTCGCTATATTACATTAAAACTTCTGGTGCCTAGCAACCTAGGATCCGACCCAGGCAAGTCGCGGGAACAACGAAGTACTGACGAAACACAACGCAAACGGACAAAACGGTGAGTGATATTTTTACGTATTCTCTGTACGACCACAAAATTATAAGATAAGGATCTCATTTTAGACCTGACTTCAAAATTGGTTCTATATAATATTGGCTAATATCATCATTATTTTTTTTTTAAAAAACAACGAAAATAAATACATACAAATAACAATGGCTGAAGTAGATTTAAGGCAAGTTTTTAACCATATGGCAAATCAGATAACTACCTTGAATGAAAATATGGAAGCACAAAATACGAACACGAGAGATATTTTAAGGGCCCAGACGAATGCTCTTGACACACAAGGCGTTCATTATAGTATTAAAACATTCGATGGTTCAGTGCCAGGCGAATATAAGGAATGGTTAAAAAATATAAATAAGTACAGTTTCCTACACAGATCAAGTGATATGCAAAAACAGCTATTGGCCTATAAAACTAGTAAAGGCCCTGTTGGTGATTTTATCAAACGATTTTTAGACAGGCAAACCGGGACATATGATGAGTTGAAAACTGAAATGTCCGCACGCTTCTCAGACGTGACAGATACGTCACACGCCTTTTCCCTGTTAAGTAAGGTCAAACAAAATGCTCACGAGAGCGTACAGCTGTATTCTGAGAGACTGTTAGGCTTGGCTGAAGAAGCCTACAAAAATGACGAAGGCCCAGGTCACGAGATAGTACAAACACAGCTAGTGGAATTTTTTATTGATGGTTTGGCCGACGACTCTATTAAAATTAGGGTTATGAGAGATAGACCTCGACGTTTTGAGCATGCTGTAAGAGTAGCAATTGAAGAACAAAACTTGAGAAGAAGATTCGCACTAAGAACTCTAATACACCCAAATTTATGCATAGACCCGACCGGCAAGACGGTCACGAACCCATGCAAGTTGACCATTTTAGACCACGCCGCGCATGTTTCAAGTGTGGCTCAAAGAAGCATATCTCGAAATTTTGCAATGCTCCCGATCAAAATCAAGGCGATAACCGAAAAAACTGGAAACCTAGGCAGGGAAACTAATACGCTCGAGTCATAATGGTAGGTTACATGACTTGAGTGAAAAGAAAAACATACCTACATTTAGTATTTCGACAGCTGGTAGTTCAAATTCATGCATTATAAAAATAGAAAAAGCTAAATTTAGAGCTCTCATTGACACGGGCGCTAATTGCTCGCTATTAAGTGAAAAAATGTATCAATCATTAAAACATAAATTCCGTTTAGAAAATAAGGAAGCAAATTTACAGGGTGTAGATGGTTGTTTTTTAAATGTGTTAGGCCAAGTAAGTTTAAAATTTGAAATGAAATCTGAAAAATATGAACATCCGTTCTATGTAGTGTCGAACATGAATAGGAATATAATTTTAGGACATGATTTTCTGCTAGATTTCGGTGTATGGTTATATTATGATCTAGGTTGTATGCGTATTGGTAAAACAATGGTACCTTTTATACCAGATATTCATGTAGCGTCGTTAGTTAGATTACACAAAAAGATAGTATTAAAACCATATTCGATGGTTCTGTGTAAAGGTAGAGTTAAAAATGCAGTAAAAGAAGTATTTAAAGACGGAACAATGTTGGTTGTGGACAGAGAAACAGGTTATATGGCAGAGAGACCTGACCTACAGATAATCGAATCAGTTATAGAAGTAAAAAGTAGTAACAAAATACCTATTTTAATCGTAAATCACAGCGGGCGTAGTTACAACCTAAAACGTGGTAGCGTAGTAGCGCAGGTAGAACACATTAATCAGATAGGTACAATAAACTCCCACAGGGGACAACAAGTAGACGGTCATTACAAAAATAGTAAAAGTAGATCCGATAGACCAAGTAGTTACGAAGAGGTAGTTAGTCAAATAAACGTTCCCCCCGAATACAAACAAAAAATAGGTGATCTGGTTTATAGGAATTTAGATGCAGTAGCGTTCTCAGAATTAGATTTAGAAGAAACAGATATTCTGCAAATGCGGATTGAGACGGGGGATAGCCCTCCGGTTAAGCTGAGACCATATAGGACCCCATTGAATGATATACCCATAGTTGAGGCAGCAGTAGACCAGTTGTTAAAAGCAGGAATAATCAGTAGATCTAGAAGTCCTTATTCTTCCCCTACTATCCTAGTACCCAAGGCAGATAATACTAAGAGGTTGGTAGTAGATTTTAGACTCTTGAATAAGGTTACGAAAACATATGCGTTCCCAATGCCATTGATCGATTCCGTACTGGAACGATTGGGTGGAAATCAAGTGTTTAGCTCGCTTGACCTCTTTGCGTTTTTTTTTCTGCATAAATATTCATCCCGACGACCGAGAAAAAACAGCTTTTAGTAGTAGTAGAGGATTGATGGAATATAATCGCATGTGTTTTGGCCTCAAGAACAGTCCTAGTTATTTCACCGAAATGATGACTATAACACTACAGGGTTTCGAACATTTCGCACTGCCATATGTAGATGATGTAATAGTATTCTCAAAATCGGTAGAAGAACACTTAGTTCACTTACAGCTAGTCCTTGGTAGAATGAGGAAACATAAACTTAAAATGAAGTTAAGTAAGTGTCAATTCATGAAACCAGAAACAAAACACTTGGGGTTTATTATAAGTAAAGAGGGCGTCAAACCTGAAAGCAAGAAAGTAGAGGCAATAAAGGGGCTGGCCCCGCCAATAAATGTTAAAGGTGTAAGAGGGTTTTGCGCCATGATAGGGTATTATAGAAGATTTATTCCTAACTTCAGTGAGATAGCAGGTCCTCTATTCAAACTCACAAAGAAAAATGCACGGTTTAAGTGGGACGACCCTTGTCAGAAAGCTTTTGAATTTTTAAAGGAAAGCCTGACCGTAGTACCATTACTAGTTTACCCAAATATGGAAAATGAGTTTATCCTGTATACGGATGCATCCGATAAATGTATCGGCTCCGTGCTGTGTCAAGAAGACACTGATGAGGAAGGTAGCCCAATAGAGAAACCACTATATTTCCTTTCCCACAAGTTAACGGACACGCAGACGCGTTGGCCAACTATAGAAAAAGAGTTATATAGCATAGTTTACAGTTTACAAAAGTTCCAACATTATCTGCTCGGGTCCCATGTAAAAATATTTACGGATCATAAACCACTTAAATGTCTGATGAATAAACATCCCTTTGATAATAGAAAAATGGCCATGTGGTCACTTACTATACAGGCCTTTGACTGCGATATAAATTACATTCCGGGTCGAAATAATTATATTTCCGACCTTTTGAGCCGCGACCCAGACGGGAGCACTTGCGATAATAACTCTAATGATCCAGAAGTAGAAATTACGGTTACAGACAGGGCATATAAGGTCAACATTGTTGACACTTCACCTATCGACCCTACAAATTATAAGGTCAACATTGTTGACACTTCACATATCGACCCTACAAATTGCTTACATGCAACCAAGCCAATTATAGATGACCTCGGCAGGCCAACCTTATTAGATCTAGACATGAAAATAGAGCAGTCACGAGACCCAGCCTTAAGTATCATTCTAACACAGTTAAACGAAGGTAAAGCTAATAAAACAACTGAGAGGAATTTCATTATTATGGATGGTGTTCTTTACTACGTCAGCGACGTAGATAACGACCCTGTAATTCGGCTTTATGTCCCAGAGCACTTGACCAAAGAGTTATTACAAAGCTATCACTGTCTTGCCCACTCAGGTGTAGATCGCACGTTCCATACTTTAAAGGAAAAGTACTATGTGCCTAATATGTATAAATTAGTTTACGAGTTAGTCAACAGGTGTGTTGAATGTCAACAACGAAATATGGTGGCCATTAAACCACCTATGGGGGAAACTGAAATAAGCCCGTATCCATTCAGTAAAATAGCAGGAGACATTATGGGACCACTACCAGAAACACTGTCAGGTAACAAATATATATACACTGTAATAGATAGCTATAGTGGGTGGTTAGAGTGCTTTCCATTACCTTCGTAAACCAGTTCCAATATACTACACATACTATTGGATGAAATATTTCCAAGACATTCTCTTCCGATGTGCTATATGTCCGATAACGGGGGCGAGAATGTAGCAAAGGAGGTTGTAGATACTTTGACTAAAATGAATGTTAAGTGTATTACGACATCGTTCTATTCACCCCATGCAAATGGTCAAGTAGAGGTCTCACACAAAGCTATAGTTAATTTACTTGCAAAGAAAGTCAAAAATGAACCAAACTCTTGGGATATATTTCTAAATCAGACCTTAGCGGGGTTAGAATGACTGTAAATGAGTCAACTCAGAGAACACCTTTCAACCTCCTGTTTGGTAGGGATGCAACGTTACCACTTGACGTTATTTTGAAACCCCGTAGGAAGTACGTAGGCGAAGACGCCCACGAGATATGCCTGCAGCAGCAACATATTGCATTTACTAGAGTTTTCAATAGAATGAAACGTGTAAAGCGAAAAAGAAAGTTACGGGCAGATAAGTCTAGTAAAGATGTCAAGTTTAAGGTAGGGGACGCGGTCTATTTAAAGAACCACGTTAGGACTAGTAAATTAGACTCACGGTGGGTCCCTTTTTATAGAATTATCGAAAAAAAATCCCCACTGACATATGTCATAAAATGCCTGTTGGATAATAAAACTCGTAAATCTCATGCGAGACATTTGCGTTTAGCAAATTTGGAGGAGTGGGAGATACCTCAGAATGAAAGGGGGCGACCAATAAGGAAGGCAGTACTTGCCGCACCCCCAGAGAGTAGTGAGAGTGAGTTAAGTAGCAGTAGTTCAGATAGTGCACAGGTGGATAGTGCACCGGTGGAGAGGCTAGCACACCGGTACCGTAAAGAAAGGGACGATTCGGATGAGGAAGATTCGATCCCATTGTTTGAGTTAGCCCGTAGGTTACGAGAAAGAAACAATAGGCTAAGGGGCGAGAAGCAGCCCAGGAGAAGTAGTAGTAGCAGAAGTAGTAGCAGTAGTAGTAAAGATAGTGATAATGATAGTGACAGGGTAGATAGTAGGTATAGTAGTCAGGCCAAAGATAAGAATAGTCGTAATGGTAGGGTAGATAGTAGTAGTAGTAGTAGTAGTAGTAGTAGAAGTAGTAGTGGTAGTAGTAGCAGCAGTATGGACGTCGGCGATGATGAGAGATTGATGCGGCCTGAGGGTATATCCCCTTTAAGGCGACAATGTAGTTCTGAAGGTTTGTGCCAGAACGAGGAGGATATGGAAGTTAGCGTAGCGGGGCTCTAGGAGGAAAGGGTCACCGAGATAGATTAGCTTAGTGTAGGACCGTCAAGGTACGGTCCACCGAGAAATACCTGTCTAGGTATTTATATCGTGTGTTTGCGATATTGACCTTGAATTAATAGTCATCGTATGGCGTTTAGGTCCTCATTCAAATACACTGGCGACTGTGAAGTCGGGATATACGATATCGTATTGTATTGTGTTTAACGGTATTGCCTGTTTGGTAAGGCACTCGACAGAGTCATAGGCGATAGGTTAGGTTTTAGTGGAGAACTAGTGGAAGAGTACCTTAAGTTAGGTTAGGTGCTGTGTTTTACGGGAAGCTAAAACTAATTGAGCTATCGGGGTAGAAGCTATGCTACGTACTGTGTTTAACAGTATTGTTTTGCTAAGTGGTCGAGTTGGGTGGTCGAACACTCGAGTCGACCCATATACACTCGAAATGAGCTATAGGCGATAGGCTAGTTAATTTGAAAACTAGCGGAGACGAACCTTAAGATAGGTTAGGGACGGTGTTTTACGGCAAGGTAAAACTAAGGGAGGAATCGAGATATACATCATGTATTGTATCGTGATTATCGGTACCGTCTGTATTTATTAGGCGCTCGATTGAGTTATAGGGAGATACTAAGTAACTAGTGGAGTAATGTATATTATGATTATAGTAGATAGTAAAATAGGTTATGATTATGGTAGATAGTAAATTAGGTGACACGGGGATATATTAGGGGCAGTACAGGTTACGCGATGAAAAAGGGATAATTATTGATGTCAAATTGAAGTAGGGCCTTTCGCATACCTTATTCTAAACCAATATATATCCATGGTGTATATATCTAACCAATCATATTTTTCCTGTATATTTCACAGATAGTTTAAAAATGGCCGCTCCAAACAACCCAGCCCAGGGAAAAGAAATGGGACCGACATTTTCTATAAATTTACGAGAGTTAGCCGAAGAGAGGGATATTCCCCTAGAAATATACAAAGATGAATATAGGTCGAAATACCTATCTAGGTTAGCCGCACATGATGGGTTAGAAGCCCTAGCAGTATTGACTTTTTACGAGATAGATTTTTTGGGGCAACGTTTCTCGTATGACCGATTGTATAGAACAATGGGCGGACTGAGCATGTATGCTCTTGTACAACTCATGTTTTTCTATCAAAGTAATTACTTTTTAGAAATACTTATACTTTTTGCGTACGACACCAACATGCTTACCAGACTACTGGTAGAGATAGGTAGGATTTCAGGGTTGCACGGTTGTGAAGGACTGCAAGTCGTTCACACGGTGATAAAACACTATGACACCGAATTGACCGACGACGGACTAATTGAATTGATCGAAAACTGTGAACAAAAATGTTCAACAGCAGACGGTCAACTGACTGAAAGGACGGGTGACCTTTTAAGTAAGACATTGACCTTAATGGAAGCTAGACATAGGTATTTAAACTCACTGACGTGTGTGGTATGTAAACAGAAAATAAACAAGTGTTCTCCAAAGTATAGACTACCATGTTGTTTATCTAGAGCACACCCTGACTGTACACCACGTGGTGCTGATGTATGCCCATTGTGCAAAACGTATTTTTATAGTAACGGCACACCAAACCGAGAATACGAGACTTTACACGAATTCTTTCACCGAATGAGACTTACAGAATGCAACCAAACCGAAATTGAAGACTTTGATACAAGATTCAGGGACTTGACGACTAAGACTTTTCTTTTTGCTTATTTCAGGGACCATGACATTTTTACTGATGTTTATCCTAGTTTGGGGAGTAACCATTGACTGTATGGTAGTATGGTAGTAGAAAATGTTTTCTTTAACAAAGTTCAGTATGAGTAATGCTCGCTGGATCTTATCATTTGTCTCGATGGAACCCTACGACGATTTTTTAGACAAATTATCAGACGACATAACAAAGGCTGCTGCTCTCGCTGACACGATTATGTCAGTGTACGGCTCCCAAGATTCCTTAGATGATACTAAGGGTGTAAATTTTATGGTGTATGGTAACATGTCCACCAACATCAGCGAAGCCCATAAAGGCTTATATGTTGAATTTCACCAGTATTATAGAGTATTTCAAGGCCTTAGACACGAATTAAATGCAACCCAAGACTTACATGACGGACTAGTGGCCACATTTGCTGAATATAAGAGGTTAAGACATTCAGCTCAGACAAAAAGACCGAAACGAGCGTTATTTGGTTTCTTAGCCCCACTTTTTACGGAAGGAATAGGACTATTATCACAGGCTGATCTAGATAGTGTAAGACGTAATATAAAAAAGTTAGCAAGCAACCAGAAAGTATTAGAGCATTCACTTTCAGATAGTGTGTCAGTAATGAACACGACATCATTTGCGGTATCAGAAAACAGACAAAAGATTAATGAGGTATTGGAAACTCTGCGGACGTTAAGTGCAGAATTTATAAATACTAGAGGTTACCTTAACATACATATAGGAAACATTGATAAGTTTCTATATTTGTTCACGAAAATGAGTCTAATCGTAGATGAAATCAAGGCAGTGACTCAAAGTTGCATGTATTATTACCTTCAATTAGAGATCAAATTGAATATACTCACAATAGGTCGTCTAAGTGCGAATATCATTCCAGCAAGTCAACTTCAAGAGGCTCTCTTAGGGATAAGTGCTCAACTCCCTGCAACTCTCTCATTGCCCATTGACCCATACGAAAACTTGTTTGATTACTACAAACACTTGAAATGCACAACTTATTTAGACGGCGGACAGATAATTGTAGTCACCGAAATATGTTGGTAGAACATACACGACTGTTCGAGTTATATTACGCAAACAGTTTGTTCTTCCCTTACAGTGATGTAAAAAACACTGACTCGAAAGGTATTGTAACATACTATAAGCTAGAAAGTGATTTTCTAGCTATCAAACAGGAAAGAACGCTTTACTTCTTTCTATCAGAAACAGAGACAGGTTACTGTAAAGATCCATTGATAAGGTCATGTAGTTTAAAAAGAGGCATCCAAAATACATACCAATCAACTTCTTGTCTAGTAAATCTATTTATTAAAAATAAAGAGCGGTCGTCTAAATACTGCGAACTGTATGCATCATCAATGGATTTGCCCACAGCTATATATGTCGCTAAAACGACATACTTTTTAATGACCAACGAAGAACTGACCTTTCATATAAACTGCAAAAATAAACCACCAACAACCTTAAAAATTAATCCACCATATGGTTACTTTAATGTAGATCCGGCATGTACCGCCACGTCTGAACGTTTGACACTTGAAGGCGCGTACGAAAACCAATCAAATTATACTGTCACTCCAACACTGGGTTTCTTAAAGTAGCTAGATTTCACGGCTATAAACATTAAACTTAACGTTATGGTAAATTCGTCGGAAAAGGCGATTATAGTACCTAAGAGTTTAAGTGCTCTTGGCGAATTCCCAATATCAGAACTTAAAAGTAAATTAGGTGATATTCAAGAGATTGAAGATATGCCAAATGATGAGAAATACTCAAATTGGGATTATGTAAAACTTGTTTTGGCAATAGTGGGTTTTCTAATATTTCTAATTATTATTAAATACTTAGCGAAACATTATAAAAAATGGTTACTCTCTAAAATTAGAAAATGGTCGTATAGGGGGCGTATGAATGTCATTCCACTGCAGAGTCCAGACCCATTTGAAGAAGACGTACATTGCGATATTCCAGAGATACCTGGCGAAGCGACGTAATTATCCGAGTCTCAGAGTCGAGCGGACAAACACCTGACTCTGTCAAATGGGAAAAGGGACAAGCCAATGGTTTTGAGACCGCTGTATCGTGGATTTGACGTACAGCAGGGGACTACCGACAACTGAGGTTCTCCTCGAACAAAACAGAGTTGCTCAGAAGCAGTATGTAAATATATGTTCAAGTGTGTTTAATTATATAACCAAGTCCTCTCATTTCTCTCAAAGGTTTGATTGGTGAAGAGATAACGCGTAAACTTAAGATGCTGAAAAGACCTTGGGTGGCGCTCAACGTGACTTAAGGCAGAAGAAAGCTAAGCTAAGAACACACTTGAGACATTGTGTAACCTTGTAAATAGACAATGTATTCAGAGTAATGAACTTGTAGTTTCATTTTATGGAGAAAGGGAAATAACCAGTGCAGACAGCAGTACACATAATCATACACACCACGGGTGTGCTTAATGGAATTAAAGGCAGTAAGGGGACAACTTCAAGTAATCAAAATTGGATATTACTTGACGAGGCGTATGTGTACCAAATATATACTGGTACACTGGCGAACCAACGTGATGTCATACCAACATGATGTCATACCAACGAGATGTCATATCAACATGATGTCACACCAATCAGATGTCATACCTACATGATGTCATACCTACATGATGTCATACCAACATGAGGTCATACCAACCAGATGTCAGATGTCATACCAACGGGATATCATTAACTAAAACAGTGATGAACTATACATAACAATTAACACTGAACAATTGTGGACTACAACATTAATTATTGCAATCAGTATAGACTCTAAACATATGAACAATTTGGACTAACTGACATTGTGTAAACTTATGTATGTGATAACATGTTTTGATTTGATTATTTTCTGATCTATATACCTTGATATGTTGGCCTTGTAAGAAATTATAGTGTATAATTCCTATGTGTGTATGTATGGCATGTGTTATAGTGAGCTTCGGGGGTCTTAAAGTAAGATATTATATTGCACCCATGGCTGATCATAACATGTACATGAAATTCTAGGTGACCAACATTCATTCACGGCCTCTGTCATTTGTCTCAGAAGTAGCTTAATTACGTTGTTTGTGTAGAGGCCTGGGTTTGACCATTTCCTCTGAAAGTTCATGACTGAAGCGCATGAAAGTTAATTAACCCAATTAAGTATATAGTTAGTAACAGTATGACAATAACCTTTAGTTAAGTAGAGGACTGTCTGTTGAAATAATGGAATGACTGGTGCAACCTTTGGGAGAATTATATAAATACCCTGTATCAGCATTTTGGAAAGTAAGTTAAATATTTTGTTTACTCCAAAAAGAGGAGATTTGTACGATCGACCCCAAATTTGGCGTCCTAGAACCAATTTCAGAGGTTAGAGTTCATGGTCGAGGGTACACGTGACAGTTCAAAGGTGGGACGTGGTCACGCTATATAATATACGAGATTGCCTTCATTCGGCAGATTCTTATAGACTGGTCAGAGATACTTACAGATTGATAGATATTAATTCAGATTCATTTTGACGGCTAAGCTCGCACTTTTGAAAGTTAGAACTGCTTAGGAATTGTAACTTGTACATTTAATCAAAGTTGAATATTTACTCTGGTTTTTTAACTGTGTATAGTTTTATTGTGAAATATAATTAGATAGTAGTTTAATAAAATACATATTAAAGACTATTCTTGAGTTAGATATTTTCACGTCGCTATATTACACCTAGAGCCATGTCAACATCTGTCAACATTTCATGTTCACCGATGTTAATGAGAAACATGGTACTATACACATCAAAGCATCCACACACAATGGCACCGTAGATCCGCCCTGTACCACAAATAGCAAAGTAACTATACAATGAAAACGACAACACAAGAGTGGTGAAGACAGGGTTACCGACTTGGAACGGTCAGTAGGCAATTAAGCCTACTGGTTAGCTGAAATCGATTTTAAGTGTGCACAACCTCGCTATTTCCGTCTTTAGCACTAAAGTTGACAAGACAGTGTAAATAAAAGTACATATCATCAAAAGGAAGTCTCTAACAATAAAGTATTGTCTGAATATTTGTGCATACTATTATTGTACACATAAATGAATTACCAAATTTGCATGTCAACTTGTTGCTTTTTATAAAACAGGTTCGTGTTCGAAACAAGGCCAAATATCATAAAACATCACTAGTCTTCGCGACCATAAATCGCTACCCTGCACATCGTCAAACAAAATTGTGAACAGATCAGAGAAATATGACATATGCCACTGTTGCAGGTACGATCTAAATATATATTGCCGTGGACACAAGTAGAGATTTTCTGGAAAATGGATGAACAATGTATCATCTTACAGTTATGTCTCACTATCTTTCACATGCTGCAAGAGTACTGAGTACTATATGGTGTGATCATCACAACATTAGCAGCAATGTTTCACTATCGTTCACATTCTGTAAAAATACATTGTTTTATTTGAGATACACTCAATTATATAGAGTATGATTATCACAGTCTTAAGAGTGATAAACTGTGATTACGGTTCATGATCTTTCACATTCTGCATAAGAGTGTGTGACGTGAGCCCACGTATCATAGTTAAGTGTGCTTTCATAATATGTACATTACTAATTAATGTATAATATGTTATATATAATATTATTAATATATATATATTGAAATTTTGTACAAACCACTTAAGAGCGGATTCGAACCCGCACCTAGGACACCAACTTCGACACAGCGCCTTGCACAATAGCCGACGCCTTAGACCCCTTGGCCACCTAGCCAACCTAAAAAGATTGGATTCGGTGGACGGGTGATACTAAGGTCGTACTACTGAACGTGTCGGATATATTCGTGCCTTTCCGTGTGTGTGTGTGTGTGTAATTCTAAGGTTTATAGTCCCTCCGCCAACGAACACGTCAAGGTATACCTGACGCGATGGGCACAATAGAGTCTGGACTTATTCGTGCCTTTCCGTCAAATAACGACAACCATAGCGTATAGTTTATACGATAGAGGATTCACTTTACATGATTATAACCTCAGGCATATATACAACATTTTACAATAGAAAGACGCCAGATCATACTGATACACTGAATTTAGATATATTATTATTATATTATTTGTGAGAGAATTAAATTCAGAATAGCGAACTTTCTGTAACGTGGGATCTATAAGATACAAGTACAAACATTAAATAATATATGTGGAGAAAATTGTGTACAAACCACGTACCAGCGGATTCGAACCCGCACCTAGGACATCAACTTCGACACAGCGCCTCGCACAATAGCCGACGCCTTAGACCCCTTGGCCACCTTGCCAACCTAAAAAGATTGGTTTCGGTGGACAGGTGATACTAAGGTCGTACTACTGAACGTGTCGGATATCTTCGTGCCTTTCCGTCAAATAACGACAACCATAGCGTATAATTTATACGATAGAGGATTCACTTTACATGATTATAACCTCAGGTATATATACAACATTTTACCATAGAAAGACGC
Source organism: Cyrtodaria siliqua (assembly GCA_037043455.1). Taxonomy (NCBI): domain Eukaryota; kingdom Metazoa; phylum Mollusca; class Bivalvia; order Adapedonta; family Hiatellidae; genus Cyrtodaria; species Cyrtodaria siliqua. The sequence goes on along the minus strand of JAWPHD010009041.1, from coordinate 82,572 downwards.
CAGATCATACTGATACACTGAATTTAGATATATTATTATTATATCATTTGTGAGAGAATTAAATTCAGAATAGCGAACTTTCTGTAACGTGGGATCTATAAGATACAAGTACAAACATTAAATATTATATGTGGAGAAAATTTTGTACAAAACACTTACCAGCGGATTCGAACCCTCACCTAGGACACCAGCTTATATATATATCCTTCATACGCCTTCATCAGGGGTACACAAATATAAAAATACGAAACAAAAAAACATTAATCCTCATCCAAAGATATGTTCTTTTATTAGTATTACATTTGGCTCCAGAGTGTCTATTCAAAGTAAGAAGGTAAGCAGTCCCTGCAACACTGCCAAACGAGAAGTTGTTTATTTAAACTGCCGTGTATTTTAGTGTTTTTTGTTTCGTATGTTTATGTTTGTGTACCCCTGATGAAGGCGTAAGCCGAAAGCGCTTCGGTTTTTATAAACTGTAACACTGTATAAATGTTTTTTTCCCCATCTATTAATTTATTCCAACATTTCCGTATCCAATCGGGGATCCAGTGCTTCTTGAAAGGTATTTTGTAGATGTATGTATTTTCTCACCCTTTATATATATATATTAATATATTATAATATATTATATTATATAATGTGTACTATTACCTTTCATAATTTGTGTGGTTTTGTGTTTCTGGTAAATATATTATGTAAGTCTTCTACTCTGGAGAAATTACAGAAATAGTTTACTAGAGTAAATAATGTAGTACTCGTATGTAGTCACTATTGCCTTAAATAAAGTATAAACCTTGTACCATAGCTCTAACTGGTTTTCCTTTGTTCTGCTGTCATAAACCTGAAGGTCTGAGCCTAAACCGTGCTATAAATGCCGGTATATTTCAGCCGTTCTATAAATGACAGATTCGGCAGTTATACCATGGTCTACTCAATTTTACGCGCGCGCAGTTGTAATGTTTACACACCAGCTGTCAATCAAAACGACTAAGCCGTTACCAAAACAGCACATTTTGACACTGCATTTGCCCAATAATATACAAAGGTGACTGGTTGCAATAATCAAAGCATGGGTAATGCTCGAAAAACTATGCTATAAATATTACTTGTACATACCTCGAAAATAACTGAGTTCAACTTCAAGAAGACGATTTTTGCATCTTACCCGCTCCATAACGGACCGATTTCACGTTCTTATCCGGAAAAAAAGACGTCGAACTGGACTGCCGTGGTAAAACAATTGCGTCATTTATAAAAGCTAATTTCAATGCATAAAAGAACTAATCAATAAGAATAAAAAATTGTATATTCGTAACCTTTCCATATTTATCTAGACCAACCCTGCGTATATCAACATTTAACATAGAAACCAAAGCCACCAACTTTCTTATAGAAATACAGCAGTAGTGCCTACGTCAAATGTAAAACTGGTCCTTATTGGTTAATTTCTACATAGCGCTTCAAGTAACAACATGATTTAGCCATTGAGCATCGACTATATGAAGCACAGTTGCATGTTTATTATCGACACTCTCGGTCTATTATCGACACCATGATACCTTTTTCTTCAGAAAAATCTCATCAACCGTATTTTCCGGAGACCAAGAAATCACTAATAAGACTCAAATTTTTCATCATTTATACTTGGTCTGAATTAGTGGTGAATCTTATTTATAGAGACGGTCGTGACTTATTTTACATCAGTTTTTTTCCACGTGAGTATTGAAAATTGGGCTTGGGTTGTTTCCCTTAAGGACGCGATATTGAAGATTGTCGAGCTGAATTGATTGAATGGTTAGTAGCCTAATATCCAAGTAGCAAATTACATTTTAATTGTATACAAATTAAACACTTGAGCGTGTCTTTGTGTATTTAATAAACGTGTCTTTTTTATTTCATCATGTTTCCTAAATCCACTGATTTAATTGTATTAATGAATTGTATTTATTGATCCATTGATATAATTGTGTTACCGTTCACAAGGATATGGCCATTTTTATTTTTAGGTACAGTTGGAAATTGTGTATAAAACAGTGGTCAGTCTAATATAAACCATTAGATGTTGGCGGCAAACTTTTGCAAGTTGACTCGGATCACTGTATGACGTAAGGGCCCTACGTGACTAGTAGCAGGTGTTGAATTTTCAAGACAGTACTCAACTGAATGGTTTTATAGATTATGTTTACCATCTTTGTGTTTTGTTTTAAATGATGCTGTCCAGTGCTGCTCTTTTTATTTCTACACACTCATTACTTTTTCTCCCCTGAGTTTAGAACCAACAAATATTATTACAAATGATTTTGTATTTTATTTGTGTCGATAATAAACCAAAACACATTTCTGTCCTGTGTATTATCGACACCACCAGTTATATATTTTTTTTTCACTAAGTACAATCCTTGCAGTTGAAAATAGAAACCATCAAATTACCCGCAAAACCCCAGTCTAAACTGGTGTTAAGGTCAAAATGCGCATCATTTCTGCAGTTATATACATGCTTACAGGCGGCGATAAGAACGTCATTACACAGTAAAAAAAACAGGAGTGACTACTTTCAAATGGCTGATTTTATTTCTTTTTCGATTGTTTCACATTACAACCTCAAAATGTCGACATTGTAGCTGTTTAATGACTTCTAGTGGGTATTATTACGTATTTGGACGTCATAAACAATGCTGTAATTATAAAATAGGTATCTTTGATAAAATATGCCAATAATAGACTGGTGTCGATAATATACATGGTTGCTCTATACAGCTTTAATAATGAATGGATGAATGAATGAATGAATGAATGGTGTTTTACGGCACGTCGATAAACTAGTAATCGTATCTAAACTTGTGTTCCTCTAGCGAGCACACGTTTCTAAACGTGTGTTCTTATAGCGAGCACATATGGTATCATATGAAAGAGTCAAGCAAAAATGAATAAATCAATATCAAGTTGACGATCTGAAACAAGAAACCTGCTGCAAAGCAGCATTAATACATTGAATGATCTAGACTGAATCAGCAAAAGATAAGAAAGCTTCTCATTTTCAAATAATTCCGTAAGTATGGGGAGATTAATTAGGATAAATCCGTCAAAAGCAGGTCCCAAAACAACACCACAACTGTCAGATGACGTCACAATATTGAGGTCACGTCACGTTTGTTTTCGTAAGTTGGATGAGATTTCATTCGAACAAAGCCGTAAATACAGGTATCAGGGTGTATTTTTCGCGAGGGGTACACACTTTGTTTTGATTGTTTTTACGCCTCCCTTCGCTCGGCGTTCACATCATTATACATCGGTCTTATTAGTGTACACCGTGCTTCGTTCCGTTTGTTTTTACGACAACGCTTCGCTGGACGCTTAACTTGCCGTAAAACGTCAAGCGCTTCAGAGACCCAGAAATATAAAAAATATACTGCTGCACTGCGCATGTATCGTTTCAATCAAATAAGCGGCAGTCAAAGACCGATTTCTTTGCCGTAAAATTTGACAAAATAAAGCGTATTCCAACCAAGATCGTGGCCAAGCGTCTGATCGACGTTCTATAAAAAACATATACATGTATTGGGTTGTTTACATAATGCAGATGCGTGTCTTACATAAAAGAAGTAAGTTGGCGGGATATCTATAAACTGTTAAAATGGCTACGCCTATAAAACAAACAGGTAAACATAATGGCGGACTTCTACAGTCGTTTATATTTAAATGCTGTGTAGCAGTCTATATAAAAAAAACAGATAGAAAGCTGCGCGGGCTCATGCTCGGCGAGGCGGAGGTTTCTAAAAAATCTTCTAATTCGATTACAAAAGAAGTAGTCTATTGTCGTAAAAAAACGTAACATAATATTGCCATAAAAAAAATGAAAATAGAAGCTTTGCAAAGAAACACCATAAAGACAATTAGATTAGAAATAATATTTTTATACGCGGGTGGTAATACGCATCGAGGAAGCTTATGAAAACATCTTTTATTTGTTTACCATTATCGAAGTGATACCGACTGACGGAATCGACGAGGTAAGTCCGATTTCATTCGAGCCAAACTCGAACAACCTTTTTAAATTCCGGATTTGGTACGGCACTTATAATAAAACGACACGACGTCATTGACTTGCGTCATCATCGTATGTCATCAAACATTATAACGTATGTCTATTTGTAAACAATTAGTTTTATAATTATTTTCTTTCTTTGTTTCCTTCTTTCTTGTATACACACTTTTGATTATTAAGTTTCGTTTCTGAGGATGGATTTACCTGCAGGCTTTTTGTGAAGTTCAGCGATTTCTTTAAAGTAAAGGCACAGTAAAGTTATGGTCAATTATCAATTAATATGAAACAAGTTATTTAAACAGTAGCTAAGTGAATATATGTTCTTTCTTTTTTTCGTTTATATCTGATGATTTTTCTTTTTGCGCAAAAAAAACGTGATAGTATCATGTGTCTACATCATAGGAATGTTTACGATCTATCCAATTTCATTTGTATAACAGTCTTAACAGATGATGCTAACGGCTTTCTAACGATGCGTGTTATAATTGTAGAACCGGTACTAAGCAATATGGAATTATTGTCTATCTCAATGATAAATAAACGCCCTCGACTAGCATCAAACCCACGACCTATCGATCTGATGTCCGATGCTATGCCATATTTCACTAATGTCACATTACAAGTTGATGTTTTATATGTCCGATGATGATCTATGGTATTAACAGAGGGCAAGTAAACACGACTGTAAATTGACATCTTAATTGTACGTTTTATCTTGGTTTCAAACGATGATATTGCTTAACCTGGGGAAACAGGCAAAGTCCCTTTAATATGGTAATGCATAATTACCTCTAAATTGTTCAAGTATATATATATAGATATTATATCAGGGATATGTGAACCTGATTTTGAGTGTTGGGAACAGTGCGCAACCATTATACCAGTACTCCGATAAACCGGTGACTGAACTCTTAGGTCAGTGTAATTGGTGTCGTGATTATAGATTTTAATAAAGAATTACATCTACTATAATTAAATATTGTAAAGTGTACACATCTCAGTTGTCAATCTCACCCGGCTCGACCCATCCTGCGACAACTAAGCCATATTATCAACAATGTTATGTTTGTGATGTCCAATACATTGCCTCTTATTTCTCATTGCAAGTGTTCTGCATTTTTTGGTTTGGTTAACTGGTCATTAAATGCTACATTTCCTGTTCGATTTTGTGTATTAGGCCGTGTGCTGCTACCCAAAATTTGACATATTGGTACCACTTAAGCTGGCAAATTCTAATATGCTTTTTCGGAAATGTCAATGTCTTACGCTTCATTTAAGCCAGGATAGTATTTTTAGTATTTTCAGTTCGGTAGCTTAACTCTGTTAAACTACCGTTTTTAAAGGGAGGTAATTTGTTTATAAAAGTTCAAAATGATTTGAAAACGGTTTAATAGCATGGTATAACTCCACCAATTAATCATTGTTTCTTTAAGATTACATTTCAAATTGTTACATTCAACATAAAACAATATATGCTTACCTTGCAAGTGTATGAAAACACGGGGAAACAAATATTTAACCATTTTGACCGTTAAAACCATTATAGGAAGATAAATATAACGAAAATAATAATTTAAAGCCTATTTATATTTTCATTTTGTCATTATAAATGCAATATGCATTTATAAGATGTAATATACTAAAGAACGCACAAGCTGTCATCTCTAAATTGAAATTGTTAGCTATAAAGGGAGATAATAATATATACATTGTATTATAATTTATATTATAACTCATAATTTGCAGAAATGTTAAATTCAAAGTATACTAGAAAGCTTTTAATATACTTGTATTACTGTATATATAAATGATGCACGCACCTTTTTTAATGTAATAACAATATTATCTCCCCTCGATTTCATCGTTTGTAATGCGCCAAATAAAAATAATTAACATGTGTCCATTTATCTAATACAACTAGAAGACTTTTTTAACACAAATTGTTCAGATTCAACTAGAACCAATAACTTCTGTTGGTGTTTATTCTAAACTGTTTTTTATTAATAATTATATGGAAGTCAGGGTAATGTTGACTGTGCATAGGCAGTTAGTGATTAATATTCTGAACAGGCTTAATTAACAACACTATATTATGTCCGATGATCATCGCTTGTGTATTTAAACATTTACCCTAATTATCATCGTCCATCTCCTCTTCATCATCATCTTCATTGTCATCATCATAGTCATCCACAAAAGTAGCGCTCTCAGTGTGCTTATTTCATAACCCAGCCAGAATTTACCGGTGGAGGGACCTCTGGACATGGCTCAAGACTGAGTCTCCAAATTCTAGCTTGGTAGTTAGCCCGCTGAATATGTTTATGTAGGCAATCCCTACACGGTGGCAGCTGCTGTGATTCTATTTTCCCCTTCTTTTCTGTGAATAAACGGTATCTTAGTTCATTGACGTCTTCTATACTTTGTTTGTTACCCCCATAAAGTCAGCATGTGAATACTTCAAGCTGCCTATACAGATCTGGCACGACATCCCAACTCTCTCCAAGTTGCTTGAATGTGTCTTGGAATGTTCTATCTATTTTTACTAATTTCAAAGCGCATAGTTTGCCTTTACCTGCAAACACACTAACGCTATCACATCCAGTAAAGGCATGTATTCCAATCAATGCCTTACTGATGTCATGACTAAGAGATTTTGTCACAACATTTGTGTCCACTAAATGCATTCGATTTTGTTCCTCTGTTGAACATATAGCGAGGCAGAAATATTATCACATAATGCTATACTCATTACAAGCACATCGGTATCTTCAGCTGCAATGACAACATCCTGAATTCCTGCGTTGGAGGCGTGATCGGCATGAAGCAATATCCTAGTATCGGCTTCCTCGTGTGTTGATTTCAGCTCAGAAACCTCCTCTGTATTGGCTTGCGTTAACAAGAAGCAGTTTTGACCACTTGTGATGTACATTGACTTTTCACCAAGTCTTGTCCTGTACTCAGGCTTTTTCCACTCGGACACTAGAAACAATATCAGACTCATCTTGTTTTTCGGGCTGGCCAGAAACATATTCCATTGCTGAACAATGTGTCCTGATGTCAAATGTTTAGACTCCAAACCTGTCTGTTTTGTCCTCATTTGCCGTTCTGTGTTTTTGAATGACTCATCTTTGTATACATCGAATACAATACTATCTCTACCCTCATTCATAGCTGTTTTAAAGATAGAGTTGGCTACATCTCCAAATGTCCTGTTGTCCCCTTTCGTTTTCTGTACAAAACTCATTCCATCAATAATATGGGCAGATGGGTTTGAAACTAGTTCTGCAAGTATTAAATTTTTTTGTAAGCTCCCTGGCAAGAACTGATTTAGTTGTTTTGCGCAAAGAACCATCTGCTGTAGCTAATGACCATGGAACAGGACCAAGCGAATGACTTAGCACTGCTCGTATTAATATATTTCTGCTCTGGGATATGATGATGAGCTGTGCGAAGAGTTTACGGTCTGCTCTTAGGACAACCACTTTTCCTTTGGATTTTTCTGATGTCTTCTTTTCACGTAAATGTCTGAATATTTTCAGCTTTTGTTTTGACATTTTTCATGGAACTTCTTCAAAGCAGGCGAGGCCTCGATTCCTGTTTAAAGGTCCTATACGCATTCTTACCTATTTCATAAGCATCGAGTAAATCCTTTTCTACTTCAGGTGGTGCTACCTTTCCGGTTGAAAGGCTGACGATACTATCATGATCTCCAATAAAAGGATTTATCCAGTTATTCTCAATCAAATCTTGTAAGACTAGAATATCCTTTTCATCTTTTGTGATTCTTGTCTTTTGTAGATCTTTATGCCGTAGACCAGTGTCGTTTATATCGACAATGTTTCTCAATTCTCTCAGGAACACTGACCGGAATTCTGCCGTCAGGTAATATCTTGAAACTGCACCAGGGTTAAGGCTAAACCGTTTAGTACCTCCAGGTGTTTGTGTGTCTTTGTTAACCGTTTCTTCCACAGCCTGATCAACAGGTATTCGTAATGGAATGTCGGCACCTATCTGAACTGAAAATCCTGTCTCCATGTACTCATTGGTATCTGGGGATTCTGTGATAAGGTTAGACATCTCACTTTGGTAAGCAGTCATGTATCTGGCATATTTGATGTTATCATAGACAAAGCACCATGGTATCATAGTTTCAATAGCAGACAAATGCAGATTCCAATTGCCTTCTCGTGATGCTCTAAGTAGATTTAGGAGGCACTGGACCATGTCCATGTAGGTCATCCAGTAAGTCGACAATTTGCCATTATCATTTCTGAGATAACAGACATAATCACCATAGATAGACACCATCTCAATGTATTGTTGATTCTGTAGAATTTCTTCAAAAGTCTTCTGGTCAGTAGTTTTGCAATTTTGCAAAGGTGTTCAGTAAGCATCGTGATAGTCTCTATAAGATGAAATTTATCTTCTCTATATTGTTCAATCCAGCTCAGAAAACCTTTCCAGGAAAGTCGAAATAACGCTTCGTATGGTAGTTTGTGGAAACGCACGGCTCTGTTGTATTTTCGTCCGTCTAAGACACCAGCAACTGACCCTTCAGCTATGACGCTAGATTCTATGCAGATGTCTTTTAATCCAGCATCTTCAAATCGTTTTCCAATGATACCCAGAAGCGTGCATATCGTATGGAAAGTGCCCATCCTTGGTATTATATTCTTAAACTTGTCTGTCTGTTTCCATAAGATTTCAGTGGCTTTTGCAAATACTACTAATATGATAATGTTGACGGTCTGGATAAGTAAGGTATCCTTATGTGTCCTGGGCAATCTCTTGTTCACTCCGAACTTGAATGTTAAATCCTGTCCAGCCACTTACACTGATTAGTCGATGCTTATTGTCTGGTAATAAGTCATAACATGTCTTTTGCTTGAGTCGCTTTCTCCATTCCTGCATTCAAAGTTGCCACATAGACTCTTGCCGTTGGACCAGTTCGCTCTCCAGTGTTGTACACTGCAAATTTGTTCTCTCTATGTTCAATTGATCTCGTCCTTGATTTTGGCACCCCTGGCTTGCAGGGAGGTGGTGGTGATGGACCAAATACCTTTTGCTGTACAATTATGCCATTCACTCTGTGGGAAGTTCCAGCACCTGATAATGTCTCCTCGAGTCTATCAATGTTGTCCCATGCAACAGTAGTTGGAACATGACACTGTATATTCTCTGGAAGGGGCACACTTTTAAGTGCAATACTTTCTAGCTTTTGAACACATAAGAAAATATCTATCTCTTGTATCTGTGTGTAAGAAAGCCCATGGCCGAATCGATTTAATATATGAATCAGTTCAACATTATTAGTCAGACATTTTATTGCAAATGGCAATAGTATATGTTTTGGTGTTTTCTGAGTTCCATTACTCACATCATGAATTATGTCTTGGCCGTATGAATTCACAAGCCCCTTCACTTGTCTTGTCTGTTCGTTCTCCTCAGTAGATTCTGATCTACCCGAGAGGAGACAATAGAGATATGTTGGCAATGTTATCGCATCTGCTTGCAGCTCAGATGGCTGTAGTGGCCATGAAAGTTTAGACTCTTTACTTCTTTTCGAATATGGTATGCTGCTGACTTAACAACTGAATCAACATCCGTCTTAGATTTCACCACTTCAAGTTCACATTTAAGACTCTCAATCTGAATGAAAAGTTCTTCTTTTTCTAAGTTCTGTGGGCAGACAAGAAGTTTACCACTGGGGTCGCTAATGATTTGTAGAGTGTTGCCGAATTCCCTTTCAATAATTCTGTGAACATGTTTTTTTGTTGAAGTTTTTATTTCTTTCTGAAACACCATTTGACGCCCTATTTGATATGAGCAGCTTCGTAAGGTCAGTAAGTTTAACAGCTTTTGGTTTCTCAATTATTTCTTGTCTAACATAATAAAACAGGTCCTCATAAGCTTCAGCTTCAATTGTTTGATATTCTCGTTCTCCACTGTCTAGATTATCATATTCACTACCTTTATCTTGGATTCTGTTATCTCTTGGACATGTATAATTCTTATAGCAAGTTCTATGATAGTGACCCTCTGCAGCAACTACATCTCTTGACAATGCTGCTAATATCTTCCCATCCATTCTCGCGGTGTTTCTCAATGTTGTATCAGATTCTAGTGTTACACACTTTGTAAGCATTTCTTTTGTTCTTTGTCCTTTTAAATATTTTGTGGATCTTGACAGAATATACACTTTTGTTCATATATAATACTAGAAGAAGATGCACCACGTCTTAACGATATCTTAATAGGTTCTTGTAAACTGTCCTCAGATTCAATCATGTCAACCTTTCCCTTCTCATTTATTGCATCAAGCTCTTTTTTCACAATAAACCAGCTGCCTCATTGTTTGTGATAATGTATGTTTGGGATAGTTTCATCTTCAACAGTTTCTGCAATATTAAGTATAGGGTCATGCTTCCTGATAATTGCAGCTCTAAGCAAGGTACTCCATGATTCAGCATCTTTTGGAGTAGTCAAATCACCATCACATGGGTCAACCTTTATACAATGGATTATGCATTTGGCTCGTTTTGGTTCTCTGTCTGTGGCTGGGGGTGTTTCTTTTCGTTTATTTTGTCCACTACTACTACTACTATTGTCTCTAGAACTACTAGCAATCCCATCACCAAAAACACTACGTGTACAACGGTCATTGTTTATGTTTGCCTCATGACTTTTTGTTTTGTCGGCTTCCATTTTAATGGTTAGTTTGCTTAAGTTAGTAAAGAAATATAAAAAGATCGGACAGGGAAAGTAGCATTTAAGGAGGACAGTCAACCACAAAACACAAAAACAAACATGCAAACAGACAAAACAGAAGGCAAACGTAATAATAAAAGTAAACTACATCATACACACACAAGGATATGCAATAGGGCTACTGCCTTGGAACGATCAGTGGCAAAGTAGGCCACTGGGGGTTTAAACCGGTTCTAGGGTGCACCAAACCTCGCACTTACCCTACTGTCATCCAATTAAAACAGGACAGTGTAAATAAAGAAGCCCCCGCCATTATCTAATCTCTAACCAACAAGACAGCATCAATAGGCAATACAAATAAAACACAAACCTGCTCGTGTATATATAATACAAGAAAGCAACAACGAAGGCACCCAACGACCCGGCAGAAGCCAGAGCAACAAGAGAACAAACCATTAAGGGCACGACAAGAAAGACCACAGACAAACACCAAACGCCACCGACAGGCGGCACCACAAGGCCCACATCCCGCCCGGCCATCGCACAACCAAAGAGGAAAGCACAGCGGTGAACCGCAAAAGGGTCCACCACCAAGCATGTAGAGCCTAAGCTAAGGATAAAATGCGTAAGACAGATGTTATCACCTAGGTGAAATTATGGTAAAATCTCAACATTTTGGCAATGGAAAATCACGAATATACATCAATATTTGAACAGTACGGTACAATTTAAACATATAAGTAAGATGCAAACGCGTGTTTGCAAAATATATAAATTCCATTAATATTTGTCTTATTTCAACACTATATTCACCGGGTAATGGAAATTGCAGTTGACGAACAACGACTTTGGGTTTATTTTGCTCTCTTGGACAGATAATGAGCCATCGGAATTTTGAATGATTGGCAAATACACAACTTTGGCCCCCTCTATTTCAAGGTTTTCATAATTTGTAATGGCATGCAATGCCGTTTCAAGTTCCTGGGAATAACACACTAATTTGTCGTCTGACAAACTGTTATCATCTTTGACATAACTGTCATCAAAAGATGACCCGTTGTTAACGTGACTTGTAAAGCACTCATCTTCCTATTAGATAATATTTTCGTCAGGTATGTACACCGTTTATAGACAAATTGTTGGTATCCCTATGGGTACGAACTGTGCACCATTTGTAGCAGATTTGTTTTTATTTTGCTATGAAAGAGATTTCATGTTGAGTCTTTCACCCAATCAGATGTTATTGAAGCTTTTAATGACACCTCTCGGTATCTGGATGACACACTGAACATTGACAACCCTTTCTTTTCAACTATGGTTGATAATATTAATCCTAAATAACTTCAGCTTAATAAAGCAAATATATCTGATAATAACGCTTCTTTTCTTGATTTAGATCTCTCGATTGAAAATGGCAAAATAATTAGCAAAATCTATGACAAGAGAGATGATTTTATTTTTTACATTGTTAATTATCCCCACTTGGATGGGGATGTTCCCCGAGCAACTTCTTATGGGATATATATGTCTCAACTTATTCGTTTTTCTAGAGCTTGAATTCGAGTTGAGGACTTTAATATTCGTAATCTTTGTATAACTAAAAAGTTACTCAATCAGGGTTACCGTTAACATAAACTTCGTAAAAACCTTTGCAAAATGTTATTATCGTAACCCTGATCATCTTGCCAAATATAAAAATAATTTAAGGAATCTTCTGCGAAAAGGACTATCACAGCCTGACTTCTACGGTGATGTGATTTATAAACTTCGTAAGATTCTTGGTCATGATCACTTTCATACTATCTTTGTTAAACTTGTTTAAACGTTTATCAAAAGAGGTTATGACCCTATCATTTTGCAACGTACTGCATGCTTAATGGTGGACCCTTTTACAGTTCGCCACTATGCTTTCCTCTTTAATTGTACGATGACCGGACAGGCTGTGGACCCTATGATGACGCCTACCTAAAGCCCATTGGGACGGTGGCGTTTGATGTTTTTCTATGATCTTTCTTGTCGTGCCCTTAAGGGTTTATTCTCTTACTGCTCTGGCTTCTGCCAAGTCATTGAGTACCTTCATTGTGGCTTTCTAGGCTATTGTTTTTATGTATTATATTTACACGAGCGTTTTAAAAGGATGACAGTAGGGTAAGTGTGATGTTTGGTGCACCCTAGAACCGGTTTAAACCCCCAGTGGCCTACTTTGCCATTGACCGTTCCAAGGCGGTAGCCCTATTGTCAACCATTTTGTGTTTGTGATGTCGTTTACTTTTTTACATTACTTTTGCCTTCTTGTTTGTCTGTTTGCATGTTTGTTTCTGTGTTTTGTGGTTGACTGTCCTCCTTAAATGCTACTTTCCCTGTCCGATCTTTTTATATTTCTTTGAAGACCCTAAATGGCTGTGTTTTGAATTATCACCAGCTCAAGAAACTTAAAGCTTATTTGGTTAATCGAAATATAGCTGCTGTCATGTTTAGTATATTTCACCTGAAAAAAATACGAAAGACATATAATAGAAACGGGGACACATGGCGATATTGATTTTGTAAATACTAGCGGCGGCCCGTTATTTTTTTTTTTTCTTTACATAACAATCATTTATATTAATTATAAGTATGATATAAAGCAAACATTTTTTTTGCATAATACAAACTCTTTATTACATTACACCAACAATATATTCAAACACATGGTAGAATAACAAGACAAACTGAAAATTCGACATTTTATTTAATTACATGCTTTAAAGTCAAATGATACTGGACTGAACGCGTATTTTAATGCTAGATATAAACGTGTCCTCTAATAAGGTAAATGATTGAACAAAAGACAAAAGCCATATAATGGAAACGGTATATTAATACAGTACATGAATACTATGTGCTATAGAACTTGATAATCACCTTTCCCCTACAAAAGTTAAATAACACCCCGACCGTCAGATTTTTAAAACATTATTTATGTTCAATATTCCACAAGACCCCCTCCCCACCCCACACCCCTCTTACCCAACAGCCCTGGATTTTAAACCTTTATTGATATCTAATATTCCACAAGATGTGTCAGGAGATGCGTTTAACAGTTGTCAATAATCTGCTTTGTAAAATAATTCCACTCTTTTTCAAGGACTTTCAGTACAAATTATCAATAATATTGCATCGTCAGCTGATAATTACAATCATTATAAAAGTTATCATCAATAACGTGTTTTCACGAATTAATTATGTTTATATATAAATAATACTTTTGTTATGTTTTTTACAGAGTTTTTTATACCTTTCCAGATCTTCATCCCACATAAAAACATCAAAAATAGATCAAAACATTTTTTTGTCTAAAAATTAAATGGCGAATTTTTAACAAAGGGAAATAACTTTCTATAATAAATAATGTAAAAACGTTTTAAAAATGAAATAATGTTGTTCTCTCATATACCAATGATTATTTTTATCAGTAGATCATGGCGGGGATTTCTTTATTTACACTGTCCTGTTTTAATGGGATGACAGTAGGGTAAGTGTGAGGTTTGGTGCACCCTAGAACCGGTTTAAACCCCCAGTGGTCTACTTTGCCACTGACCGTTCCAAGGCGGTAACCCTATTGTCAACCCTTTTGTGTTTGTGATGTCGTTTGTATTTATTATTGCGTTTGCCTTCTTGTTTGTCTGTTTGCGTGTTTGTTTCTGTGTTTTGTGGTTTACTGTCCTCCTTGAATGCTACTTTCCCTGTCCGATCTTTTTATATTTCTTTTTTGTACATGGAACATACTTTGATAAACGTAATACGATGATACGTAATTAGCAGTAACGCATTCATTTGCATGTAAAACGAGTCATATTTAAAGCTGTACCCTCTATACTTTAAATGGTACTAACAACAATGAAAGAGTCGCGGGTGTTCTTAACTGACTGTCATTATTTTTTGCCAATTTGTTTCAGATCAAAAATAATCCAAAAAATTCGGTATATAAGCCGTGTATCGGTGCATAATATATCACACTTTTATCTAGTCTTCGTACAGGTAACATCGATAATCAAAGCACTGAAAGTACTGAGAATGCAACGTTTGATAGGAAACTTAAAGACTGAATGAATATTTGCACGATTACCGGATATTTAAAATTTACATAAATTTGACATAGTTTTAGCCAAATTGGTGATCTAGGGCGACCTACAAAAGTCGCAGAGGGTCGATCCATTCCAAATATATAATATTGTGATCAATTGTCATTAAACTTTTTTAAATATAGACTAGAATATTATTTTATGAAATTGCTGATGGATAGACAGATTTGTGCTGTATGGCCAAGCTGTCACTCAAGATGACCTCCACGTCTAAAATTATGTCATTTACAGAGTGGCGTATATTAAGTAGTCTTCCGGAAACAAGATGCACAAGAGGGCCTGCCTGTATCACTCTACTGGCTTGAATAGTCTAAGGCCTACTGTAAAACAATTATTTAAAAAATCAAAGACTAGATAACTCTGATGTATCTAGTCTGATGCAACTGGTTATGAAATTGTCCAAGTTCAGTGGCGTAATCTAGAAAACGCCTTCTGCTGCAGGGATAAATAACTTAACAATAGGCAATATCCGTTGATTCAACTTCCCTATTCTGTCCCACACATTGAATATAAACTTAACTATAGTATTTACTAAAACATCAAAATACAAATGTTTAGATGGAAGAAAGAATTGAAATTGACTATAAGATACAAGGGTAAAAGTGGCCATAATTTTTTTTTTTTTATATTTCAATATTTTATTTCTTTCAATACATACATGCAAAAGAAAACAATATATGGTTTATGACAGTACAATAGTAACATATATATGAATGTAATCATTGAATAACACAAAACAGTTATATTAAAGTGTCATTTTACATACATGTATTCCGAGAAATAGTTAACGAAAATAAAGTAAGAGAGAGAGAGAGAGAGAGAGAGAGAGAGAGAACATTTAATACCGAATACTGTCAATTTTCTGTATTTAATCGTAAAACTTCCCATTTTTTTGAGTGATATTCCAATTTGTCTTTTGAACTGGCTATAATATGCTCTATATGTTCAATTTTTTGTACGTATGAGATGAATGATGTAAAACTAGGAATCGTTTTCGCATACTTATTCTTGAAAATAAAATACTTTGCAATTATTAAAACACAATTTAAAATATCTGAATAAGATTTATCTTGAATAATACCAAATGAGATCATTTGGAAAGTCAATGCAAAAGGGATATTTTTACTGTTTAAAAAGTTATGTATTTCTGTCCAGAAAGCTCTACTAAATGTACATTCCCAAAACAAATGTTCAATTGTTTCAACGTGCATATTGCAAAAATCACAGAGACTTGTGTTACTAATTTTGCATTTATATAGAAATTTGTTTGTGGGTATAATTCTCATTATATACTTATATTGAAAAGTTCTAAGTTTTGTATCGATCGTGCTTTTGAAAGGTTTAGTATGAATGCGTTTCCAGTTTATGTTTGTTATAGTTTCCTCCCATTTTTGGTGAGGTTTAATTGGTAATTCTGCTTGCATGCGTTCCACTTGAATGTTGTATAATAATTTGTTGGCACTATTTTGTTTTTCTATTTGTTTTAGTAAGCTGGTTTCGCAACAGTGTGTTGTTCTGTCTTCTGTTTTCAGTTTCTGTTTCCATTTGTTTGGTATGCTTTGAACAATTGTATAGTAGTTCAGGAATTCAGAGTTATGTATGTTATATATTGTTTTCAAATGTGCAAATGTATAAAATTCTCTAGTTCTATGGTTATACAATTGTTCAATATATTTAATACCCAAGTTATCCCATGTTTTGAAGTAAATAGTACGTCCTTGGTGTTTTATGTACGAGTTATTCCATATTATCTCTTTTGCAATGTTGCTAGTCTTCTTTTTGAAGTTTACTAAAGACCATGATTTTATTATTTCTGACAGAAAAGCGGATCGTGTGATTATGTTTTTTGCATCTTTACCGTTCACATTGCTTTCAAAAAGAATGCCCCCACCATACTGATTTAGTTCTTTCATGTAAATATCCTTCCAATCACCGTGATTATCCGGATTAGCAAGTCTTTTGACCCATCCTGCTTTAGTGGAATTAATAAATGATTCCAAATCTATCATTTTTAGACCACCATTTGTATAGCCTTGTATAATCGTTTTCCTATTGATTTTATCTGGTTTACCCTCCCACAAATATTGATACATTTTATTTTTTATTCGATTTAAGGATTCTGTTGATGGAGTCTCCAAAACAGTTAGAGGGTATATCAGTTTTGGTAGAGCAAATGTTTTTATTACCGTTATCTTTCCTAGAATAGATAAATTATGTTTTTTCCATTGATCTAAGCATGTTATAAATTGATCTATTTTCGGATAAAGGTTATATTCTTCACATTTTCCCTTTTCATTTGCAAAAACAATTCCCAGTGTTGTTGCTTTGTCTTTAGTCCATACAAATTGTTTTTCTTCACAGTATTTTACATTTGAATCTTTTAATGAACCGACACGTAGTATTATTATTATTATAGTGGCCATAATTTTGATAAAACAGATTTTTCAATCTATTTTAAGGCAATAAATATCCAGATAGTAATTTTTATCAACCTGACGAGGACATTTTAGAATTTAATGATAGATACCTAAATGGGGATTTGCAAATTATGTTCGACGAATTGAATGTTGAAATAACACGTGATCAGGTAAATACAGCTATAAAACAACTTTAAAGCGGAAAAAGCGGAGGATCAGTGTTTTATATAAATGAACTGTTCAAATATGGTAATGATAACTTAATTACGTATTTACACAAGCTGTTTAATGTAATCTTGGATGTTGGTTATTTTCCAGAGTGTTGGTCCGATGGACATATTATACCTTTACATAAAACATGTAGCCTCGATAACGTTGAAAACTATCGAGGAATTACTTTACTCAGTGCACTGGGTAAACTATTTACACGAATTTTAAACAATAGGTTGTCTACGTGGGCCGAAACATATCATGTTTATGTTGAGGCTCAAGCAGTAAAATGGGTACTGGTTGACAATTGTTATATTTTGCATAGTCTCATCAGTCACTTTATAAATGAAGGGGAAAAAATGGATTGTTCTTTTATAGATTTTACTAAGGCATTTGACTACGTTGTTAGAGAAAATATATGGTATAAACTCATCAAAATTGGTGTTAGAGGAAAGATTATAGGCATTATCAAATCAATGTATGACAAATGTTAAGTCAAAAGTTAAACATGATAATTGTTTGGGTGATGAATTTACCTGTCATATGGGAGTGCGACAAGGCGAATGTCTCCTTTTTTGTTTTGTATATATATCAATGATCTAGAGGAAGAATTTGTTTCAAAAGGCATAGAAGGGTTGAATTTAGAAATTATCAAAATATGCTTGTTAACGTATGCTGACGATCTAATTATTTTCTCTAGATCTGCAGAAGGCTTGCAAAGTGGTTTAAATATTCTTCATGATTATGGTATCAGATGGAAACTAAAGGTAAATGTAGCGACAACAAAAAAGTACTGGTATTTCGAAAAGGTGGTATTGATATGTCACAGGGTTACAGCATCTTTTTACTAAAACATTTATTGTAAACTAGGTCAGGTTGTATTTATACTCTGTGTACATGTACGTTTGTCATTTTATCTGAGATCGATTTCTGTAATAATAATGCGGAGGACATCAGTGTCAACCTAAGGGAACTTTAATGTAAACATTTCTGAGTGTAATTATTTTATTTTTACCTTGTACCATCTATTATCCATTAAGTAATTCCGTAGTGAATGTGTTTATCAATGTGCTTGTTTATGTAAGCTGCCATTTTAAATCTACACGTCGCATTGCATTGTGGGAAGAACACTGGAGGTCACTGTAGTCTGCTATGTTTTAGCTCTCAGAAAATCTTGTAGTTCAAATTCGATCTACGTTTATTTTATTATCCCACTTCAGATTTTGATATAAAACGTCTAGTCATATTTATTAATTATTACTCTTTAATGTTTTATATTTAATCATATGTTAGAAATAGGTTTAAATACTTTATTTTGTGTTTTTTTATCAATGGGTTACTTTGTTTACATTGGTTACGCTATGGCGGCTCCGCCAGATTTGTAGGATTCCGCCAATGATTCCCATGGAGGAGATGGCGGATTGGCGGAATTCGGGGGAACTGGCGGATGGCGAATGGCGGAATTGTGGTGGATTTGGGGTGTAGTATAAAAGTTTCCTCCAGGTTTTGGAGGAGGACTCCGTAATTTTAGTTCCAACTGTGAGTATCTAAGTTTATTGAAGGTTAAGATTTAGTTAATAAATTATTTACACGGTTCAAATAAAGATATTCTAATAGATTTTCACACTATTAGATAAGATATATTTTAATTTTGAAAGAATTAGATATTTAGATAATTATTTTGTTAATTTTACCACTGACAATTAACAAGGGGCATTAGGAAATGAGAAGTGATTATACTTAAACCTAATACTATTGAAATGGCCTTATCGTTGTGTTATTCGAGAATTGTAACAAGCATTTAAATACATGCAGTTGTACCTATATTTCTGTGATTGAATTTATAACGACATATTATAAGTTAATTTACTGAAGCTGTCTCCTGTGTTTATTCACCAGTCCATACACTTGATTAACATTTAGTTGGAGTCCAGTTTAGTTATAACTATTATTTAAACATATGCTACCAAAGGAACAATAATGTACATATAGTACTATACGCTACCAAAACATTAGGATAATAGCCGGCACGTAACGATGTGCTTGAGATTGTTAGTCGTTTTGTCTATTTAGGAATATCTTTTACTACTGGAGGTTCATTTGCAGATGCACAGCAAACATTGTCCGGTCAAGCACAGAAAGCTATTTTCAAACTAAATAAATATCTATATAAGTTTAAAGATATATCTTTAAAACATTATTTGGATTTGTTAGATAAGTTGGGCTCCCCTATTCTGAATTATGGCTGTGAAGTATGGGGATTTTGTAAAGCAGACAATATAGAGAAAGTGCATATACAGTTTTGAAAGAGATTACTTAATGTTAAACAGAGTACACAGACAGATTTAATTTATGGTGAACTGGGGCGTCTTCCTCTTCAAAACAATAGATTGTTTCGTGTTATGAAATTTTGGTTTAAAACAATATATAGCCAAAATACAAAGTAGTTTAAATGTGCGTATAACCAGATATTAAGAGACATTGAGACACACTAATGCAAAAAACTGGGCATCTCTTGTTCGAACGTTATTATCAAACTTAGGATTTTTGAAGTCTGGGTAAATCAAGGTGTTGGAAATGTAAATGCATTTTGATCACATTTGAAACAAAGACTGCACGATCAATTTATTCAAAACTGGAATTCAAGATTATCAGCGTCTCCTAAAGCAAGATTTTATATTTTATTTGCAAAGTTTGGTTTTCAGTCCTACTTAAGTACAATTACAATAAAAAAAGTTTAGAGTTGCACTGTCGAAATAAAGACTCTCTTCCCATAGACTGGAGAACGAAGCAGGGAGGTTTAAAAACCGAGAAAAAAGAAGCGTTTGCCAGAAAGAAAGTGCCAACATTGCAATATTCTTGAAGATGAATTCCATTTTTTGTTTGAATGCCCTCTTTACTATAGTCTTAGAAAACAATATTTAAAGAAATATGTTTGAAAACACCCAAACATGTTGAAGTTAATAGATCTCATGATGTCAAACAGTACGAAGGTACATCGATGTTTAGGACAATATATATATAAGTCGTTCAGATTAAGAAATGAGATCTATGCAACTAATAGTTAAGAATCACACCGAATTATTTTTTTTCAAAAATCGTGAGTGAGTGAGTAAGTGAGTAAGGGTGGTAGGGAGTTAGGGAGTGAGGGACAAGCTGTTTACTGATCGCTTGAATGCATCAGTATTTGGGAAAGGGAACACATTGTCTATATACTCGCGTGTATGATATGTAAAAGTAGTGTATTATTTATTAATTGATAATACTAACTATACTGGTTTGTGAAAATATTTAAATTATGTTCATACAATCGCTTGCTTGCCATATTTAAATTGATTTGTAACTCATAGACATGTTTTGTCTTTTGGATGAATAAAGTTATCTATCATGATAAAAAAGCAACAACAAGAAACAGAACAGAACCTAGCTGGACGAAGTAGGTTAAAATGCCACAGTTTCATGATTTAAACAATTTCGAAATACATGTTTACAAACAAAACATTAAATATTTTTGTAATATATTTTTGAAAATGGACATAATATTTTTATTTTAAAATATGCTTGCAAATAAAAAATATACATCAAACAAAATGCAACTCGGTTGAAACATATGTCATTAAGAATGAAAACTCAGATACTGTGGAGCGTGACACTTGTTATGAATGAATACTGATAATCTGGAGCTTGACACGTTATGAATGAAAACTCAGATAATCTGGAGATTGACACATGTTATGAATAAAAACTCAGATAATCTGGAGCTTGACACTTGTTATGAATGAATAGATTTTGATCAGAACTTGGTCAAACATGGGCTTCACAAATTAGATGACGTTATGCCTTTCAATTAGATGACGTCATGACGTCACAACGGTCATTGATGTGTATATTTTGGATGACGCCATGTTGTTCAAACTGTCATCGTTGACTGAGAAAGACACTGACTAATTCAGCTGCCGAAGGAGCTGACTCTTATATGGGTTTAGAATATGTCTACGGTAAACAGACTGTGAATCATGTAGCCGAAAATAAGCATGCATTACAACTTCAATTCCTAAGGAACCCGTCTAAAAAACTTGAATGGTATAAACACATATTTTTCAATGTTCAAAGCTTGCCGTTTTATTGCCTCAAATGACGTTTTCGTAGAGCAGTCTACAAAAGTGTAGAATGCGGCAATATTTCCGGGATCTTCACGTCCGAGATTTTTTACGGAGCATAATGTAACCGTAAGTAAAACTTAATGAAACCGCTAGTATTGGAATTTATCATGCAGATGTGCTCTTTTCTGCCCAGTTAAGGGGTGACCTATTAAATTTTGCTCTATTTGGCGCCCTAGAGCTTTATTAGGCAGGGCTACTTCAGGTCACATGAGATCAACACTGCCGGGACTACTTTTGACATAGTACCCGTGAACTCCATTTTGAATTACACTTCAGTGCTATTTTTAGAAGTACAAGTTTGTTTACATTCTCCCGTGATAAAAATAATTGTTAGATTGTAAAAATAAACAAATACATGAGGATAAATTGTCTTTGTTTCTTTATTACATCCCAAACAAGTTAATAATAAAAACGCACACATTTGATGTGGACTTTATTTGCAAATATGTTCGTCTGCTCGTCCTACTGAAAAGGTCATGGTCACAGTTTAGAGTTCATTAAAGCAGCACTGACACTGTATTTAAGATGTCTGGTGATATTAATCCATCTGATTTCAAGCTGATCTGGGAGGGAATTTTCTCAACTGATGAAGATGTTGAAGAAATTGAGGTTGATCAGGCCTTTTTACAGCAGTTTGGCTTGACTATTGGTAATTATGAATCTGTTGTGCTTGAGGCTGTTGCGGTTGAACAGATGCCCCACCATGAATACCCTACCACGGTTGAGGTGGTTGAACAGTTGCCTCACCATGAAAACCCTGCCACTGTTGAGGTTAAAATTGAAAACCCGATGGTTGAAATGAATGATAATCCATCCGGAGGTACATCAGGTGCACAAGACGATTGTGAAATGGGTCCTGAAATAAGAAAGAATGAATTTGTGTCAGTGTCAACCGCAGAGATTCATCAGTTCATTGATGATCAGGAGAATAAAAACACAGTTAAAAAAACTCTAACTGACATAAGACAATGTGACCGTTTTTTGAAAAGAAGAGGTGAAATGTGAGAAATATTCCAAATTGAACATGAGCAATTCGATGAGTACATGGAAAACTTCCTTTTATCGGTAAGAAAAGAAAATGGTGAAGAATACGAACCGAGTAGTTTGAGAGGAATGGTTTCAAGCGTTGATCGCAAACTAAAGTGTCACCGGTATCCTCATACCATTATGCAGTCCGATGGACCAGCTTTCTCGCTGACCCAAAATGCCCTGAAAGCAAAACAAAAATCATTAAAGAAGATGGGAAAAGGAAATAAACCAAAACAGGCATAACCGCTAACAGATTAGGAAATAGATATTATGTATGACAGAGAAATCCTAGGGGGTAGCAGTCCATTGGCACTTCTCAACACTGTCTGGCTCAATAACTGTATCCACTTTAGATTAAGAGGAACTAAGGAACAGAACGATCTGAGGTAAGTTTTAATAAAGCAATATTGGCTTCCGAATCGAACAAAATGAGTCTGTGACTTTATGCGTTAAATAGGTTTGACAATCGCTTAGGGGGATGATTTAATTTTTTACTTTCATAATTTTATATTGAGAATATTATGTCAGTGCCATTTACTTTCAAGTTAATTAGGCGAGGCTTAGAAAACGAAGAGCCGAGCCAGTCTTCGTTTTCGTGCCGAGCCTAATAAACTTGATATTAAAAGGCACTGACATAATATTCTATTTATCATGTAGATTATCCACATTTTCTGCATGAATCACTATTATTACATATTTCTCAGAATGTTACGCTTATCGCTGTAGCTCATGTTACGCTTATCAATAAACGCCGAGGGATTCCGCATTGATTTGCTTTATTGGTCGGTGCCTAATAAAGCAAAATGTATTAGGTCACCCTAATACATTTATTATTAGGCAGAAAAGTGCATATCTTCATAATAAAATATTTATTGTGCATACTATGTTTATAAAAATCACATTTAATACATTTATTTTCACTTTGAAAAACTGAATACAATAAAAGATTCAATGTTAGAGGCTAAACATTTGAATTTATATTGAATTATGAAAATGCTTATAAATCTGTATTAATGAATAACAGGCACATAATGAATGGGGTATTTTTTGTATATTTGCAGATAGGGAGACATTACCATGAAAACCGCATCCGACGGGGTCACAGAATACCTTGAATTGAACGAGCGACAGACAAAAACAAGAACTGGGGAAAATGTATGTGACATTCGCAAAGTAACACCCAAAATGTTTGCCAACAGTACAAGAAAAGATCCCATAACATTTTATAAACAGTACGCAAGCAAAAGACCAACTGAAATGAACGATCCCATGGCACCATTTTATATTGCCCCGCGAACAACTCCAGTGAAGACTGAAGAGGATCAGTGGTTTATAAGTCAAAGGGTTGGGTCAAAATAACTTTGGGGATTATTAAAAAAGATGACATTGAACGCCAAATTAAATCCAGACAAAAAATAAGTAACCTCGCAAGCATTTAAGTCAGAAGTTAAGGGATTCAAATGTTGCACAGACCGATATTATGCAGATAAGCGGCCACAAGAACGTCCAGTCGATTCTTAATTACAGTAATATGTCTGAGGAAAGACAACGACAATGTTCAGAAATTTTGTCAACTTCCTCTAACAACTTGCCCTCTTCAGCAACACTTACCAGGTCAAATCTCATTCCTGCGCCCGCGCAGATATTGACTCCCATGGATGCAAATTCTGTCCGGTCTGTCCCGCAAGGCTCTATGCCCATGGCAGTTGAAATGGCCTCTTTCAATAATCTCAGTGGGATAAATTACCCCACCCACAACAGTTCCATTACGGTATCAGAGAATATTCAACAGGTCTCACAAAGTCAATCATGTTTTTTGGAGCAAAACTCCATGTAAACACACTTAATGTGTATTGTAATCAGCCCGTGTGAGCTTATTTCGGCTTGCCACTGTTATAATTTCAACATTACTGGAATAATTTCCACAAAATTTCACGATCAGCTGTTCGCCTCGTCCTCGATCGTCGTGACTGTGTTTATTTTCAACGTTTGTCAAGTTCAAGTGAACAAATTGTTTGTCTATTATCTTGGAAACTGATGTGTTAATTAATAAAACATTTAACAATAATAAAAACTTTAGCTTTATGATATTTTCTTCACATTAACATGGAATTATTTTTTTCATCAGAGCGAATCAGGTAGGGAGAATTAGTGGGTACTTCGGTTCTCACTAATCTGAGTATTCATACACATAACGGAATACTGAATGAGGCCCGAACAGGTGGGGAAAAATACAAGAAGAAACGTAAGAATTCCCAATTTTTTATATTGTTTATGTGTAAATCTGCATGATAAATAGAATATTATGTCAGTGCCTTTTACTATCAAGTTTATTAGGCGAGGCTTAGAAAACGAAGAAGTCAGTGCCTTTTACCTCGCCATTCTTCGTTTTCTAAGCCTCGCCTAATAAACTTGATAGTAAAAGGCACTGACATAATATTCTATATCTAATAAGTGCAAATCTGTATTTTAATGGAATAATACATTTTTATGGAATAATACCCATTTATAATGCGGTATTCTCGTAAATACCGCCGTGTTATACACTAGTCGATGGGTTTATTCGCTGCCTATATGTTTTTCATAATTGCACATGTAATGGTAAGGTAGCAATGAACAGTTTCTTTGAGGTTTTCACTTTGATAACGCAATCTTATAATTACACATGGTAGCAGTGAGACGTTTATCTCATGTGCGGGTTTTTTAATCACCGTCAGTAATAACAATAGTTCTTGTTTTCGTTTAGAGATTGTGGGATGAAGTGACTCGTGTGATAAAAATAACTATAGAAATTGGCTTTATTTTATTGTCACGATATTAACCATTGTTTACAAATCTTCCCTGTTTGAGACAAATATACTGGCAGTTTGAAAAGAAATAGATTGAAGGCTTTTGAAATATTTTTCCTGAGATAGGTTTTGTTTTCGCTTATTGAAAGAACTACTCTTATTTAGTTATGTTATTAATAATAGACACAATAACAATTAAACAATTTAATATTTATTCATGCTTGGTATGTGTCAGCAAGTTACTGATCAAGTTTGTAATAATTGGACATGGCAATGCTGAGAAATGATAAGTTTAAACAAAAAACAAATAGTGACAAACATAATAAACTTCAACAAAACGGTTAACGTAACTTATCTGGTGAAAGTAGGTCAGAATGACCTAGATTTCAGGGTTAGGAAATTGCTTAACGAGAGAAAGGTTCTGGTAAAGGTTGATGAAGATCGGACAAGATAATACTGAGATATAACAAAAATACTTTCCCTACTCCGCCCGCCCAAACTTTAACAAAAGAGGTTAACGTAACGTATCGTTTTGAGTAAGTAAGTTAGGTCACAGTTACCTAGTTTTCAGGACATGATCAGTGCTTCATGAGAGGAAGGTGCTGTTAAAGTTTGATAAAGCTTAACGCTGAAATATAACACAATTAAATAACACACAAACCTCGCCAGAATCCTCGTCTTCAGTGTATGGTCAGTGCCTCATGGCAGGAAGATGCTTTTACAATTTGATGAAGATTGGACATGGTCATACTAAGATATAACAAAACAAAACGTTGACGACCGCCCGCCGCCCGCCATTATTTCACCAATATATAAGCCGGTTTTTGAAAACCCGGCTGAACATGATTGCTTAATTTATTTGTTTGACTGATAACTGATATTAAATGCACTTAATTAGCTTACATCAAAATGAGCGATGTCATACTGCAGCAGTCCGTCGATACGTATCAAGGAAGTGTTGCACTAAGCCATCTTAAAATTCATATGTAGTACTGCAGCAGTCATACTACGCAGTATGCCATCATCTCCTGCAGTCAGCAATCGCCCCATTAGTGCTAAACGGTAACAAGTGACATTTTTTCAAGTTTTGATATAATCGTATTTGAAAGTTTCAATTCATGTCATTTGTTTATTTGAGGACCAATGAATTCAAAACCTTGAAGAGATGGACACAAGTGATAATTGTATGTGTAATATGAATTTTAGAGCTACATAACTCCATTGTTTAGGAAAATCTTAATGTTGTACTTAGCACCTTTTGACATAAGTACATTTTGCAAAAAAAATTGTGCAAGAAGGTGTCAAGTGACAAACAGCAAATTTCGGCACACACATGCTACAAACAAAGGATACAATTTTAAAAACCAAAAGGATCAAAAACGCATTGGACTCCTTCTGGCATGCATCAATATTAAGGTTTTCAGCTTATATTGTTTCATATGGTACATTTACTCAATGCAGAGTCGAAGTCAATCACTTGCAGAAAGCTGAGTTGCAGTCTTCAAAAAAAAAACTTTGGTTAAAAATAAACGAATTTACATGTTCATTTTGTAATAATAATAGGTATTTATATTACACTTGTTTAATCCACTTGAAATTAAACAATTTCAGCACATACTACACATGTTTCAAACATTATATGTTGATTACGCTTTTTAAAGTACATCAACTGGCTGTTACTTTATATTTATTCTGTTTCGTACTCCTTGTCCTAGTCAGGAATTGACATTCTATCGTTGATGGTTATCATAATTCTTCTGGAAATATTTATTTTGTGCAGAATTTAAGTCCTTCTTTTTTGATACTGATAATTGAAGTTTAATTTCCTAGCAACTGTCCAGATCAACTGGCTATTAAGTTATCTGAGCTTTCCTTCGGGTGACTGAATGGTTGTACGTTAGTGGCCAGAAAAGTGGATTCTGAAAAAGCTGTCATTCTTAGAGATTTTCTTGCCTGCTGTTTAACTTTGTTACATTTAACATGCAGTCAGTTTACAATATCTCCTGATGTTGCCACCTTTACTTTGGGCCGGTATGATTTGATCAACTGCTTCCAGTCTAAACAATGGTCATATTTTAATAGCACTAAATGCATTTTATTGCCAGACAAGACAATTCCAATGTCTAGCTATATGAGAGGGACCCGATAGCAATAATTTGTGATTGATCATTTCTAGGTCGTGTTGTTTAGATATGGTATACATGAATGAAGAGTGGGTCCAGTTCTGCTCACCACAGTTATCTGCATGATTCTATTTATTTCATCATATCTTAAGATGAACATACAGACATTGTATTTATACATATGGATATTTAAGAAATAATAAATGAGTACCTGTGTTTTATCGGTGAATAAAATACAGTTAGGAGTTCGGATGCGTAGTAATTAAATCACGAGTGCGTTAGCACAAGTGATTTAATTACTCGCATCCGAACGACTGACTGTATTTTATTCACCGATAAAATACAGGTACGTATTTATTATTTCGATTCTAACACAACAATAACGCCATTGTTTACGCTTTTGTTGGGGCACTATAATTATGTTATCTCGGAGGTCAAGGTAATCAGGCTGCTATGTTAACAGGTTGTTCCATTGGGCGCCCCCGTATGCAAAGCTCTGCGTTTCAATACACTACTAGTCACGTGACAAACAATTAAGTCATTGCTTACGTCATATAGCTTGCGCTGTATGACGTCAAACGTTCTCAACTTGTTCAAGATGCTTATTAATGTTATATGTATTGATGCATATGATGGGTTTATACCGGGAGTGTGCACGGTTTGGGAGCATGGCAAGTTTGTTGTAATTAACATTTCATTAAAATTACTGTTGAGTTTGTCTTCGTGACGTATATTTAACAAGTGACGTCATGTAACGCGGCGCTTCAACGGATGAAATATACGCGGGGAATTAATGGAACAGCTGTATTTTATCGTAGAATAACATACAGCTGTCTCTCTTCTTTGTGTATATGAAAAACTTTGGAGGTCGTGTTAGAATTCACAATACATCCTTAGTCAAGTCCCATAAAAGATGTACTGCGTGCTTGTCGCTTAATGAGTACATAATTAAGTAATGACAATACAATTAGAATAAGCAAATTGTGAATATCTGTAATATATAGATTAATATATTTCATTTGGTATATACTACAATTTTAATATTATATAACCATACAACTTTCTTGAATAATACAGTTCACGTACTAGTGAACATGGTTCAGTGATCATTGCTAGTACATTTAATGTTGCTACGTATTTGGTGGGATCCTCCTTAGCCTTAACTTTGGCTCTCTTTGTCTCTTTTCTTACTATAACTATTGGTTACTGGTGTTAGTTATAGCAGTTTTCATTATTTCCATCCATATCCACGGCCTCCCATTTTGAATGAATGTTGCTCAAGTGGAAAATTGGTCCTTTTTCAGTTTGATTTTGTTTGTATGGTGTTTTACTTGTATGGTGTTTTACGCCATTTTCAACACAAAATCGACATTTCCTCACCTCGAACCCGCAGCGTTGAGAGGCTAGAAGGTTTACAACGCAACGTCGATAACCCCTCAGCCAAGGAGATGCTTTTTCAGTTTGAAGAATGATACATTGTAGCTTTTACAGACACATTTCCACAATTATATTGTCTAAAGGTTTGTGAAATCAGCTGCTTTTTATTGCTTCTTTGCATAATTGGAATCCATCCTTGAAAATGACTTCGCAATGTGCATTCTGTAAGTACTTGTTTTGTTCGGAGTACCGTTCTGTTTCTTCCTTAATGTAAACTGTATAGTGTTTTCTTACAATTTAATGTCTAAGGTTTTTATATATAATACGAAATCTCTACAAACATGTTCTCTTTTAGGGAAGGATTATTTTTATTGTTAACCCTTTTATATGGAGTTGTACATCGGGTTATTGTTTTAGTTATTAATATTTTCATTTTCACCTGCAGTAGAACAGACTCTTAATTTGAAGTCAAGTAGTGGATTTATTGGAGTTGCTACTGGTATTCATGTACTTCCAGAAAAAAATTACAAGATCCCACTACAATCCACTACAACCTATCTATCTCGTTTTCAAAGTAAGTCCACGTTTTAGTTGCGATTTTAAAAGAAAATAATGCTGGACCACCGATTTTCGATAGCTAGTAGAAAAAAGATAGATGTTCTCCGTATGTGTTTGTATTTGGGTGTTTTAGATCACAACTCGAGTGAAACGAGAGTTGTGGTCCAGAACACCCAATATAAATATATATCAAGTATACATGTGGTTGTTTATCATAATGGTATAATGCTGATGACACAGTTATTTCGTATGAACGTGGAAAATATTTGCAGAATGCGTTGACTTTATAAACGAGTTTGATAATATCAAACGAAATACAAAAATATTGTATTTATCTAGCTCATTGCAAATCGCAGACACTATTCTATCTCATTTCTGATTTGTTTAATTCTTCATGAGGAAATGTCATCGTTAATACTTCGTGTCATATTTTACTAGTAATGGCAAGGTAATTGTCATTTCCAGATCTCGTTTTCTTTTATAGAGTCTAAAATATAGCGTTACCGACTTTAATTGGACATGATACACGTGTCATAAACGAGTTGCTTATTTACCATGTGCCGTTTATTTTGTGTCTATAGCGTTTGTGTTCTCAATAAATGTAAGTTACATAATCAGTATATATACCTCATCCTCAGTAGGTTTAGTAACGGTGTAAACATTATGTACAATTGACCGGATAGCTTCTTTAAGGATTTAGCAGTAAAGTGAAATAATGAAAATATATACATTATACTTATTGTTATCTGTTAATTTTGACATCTTACCTTTACATTTAAACAGGAAATGTAGCATTGACAATCCAACAACAATTATCGTAACACAAAGATACAAAGATAAGGGAATAGTAAAATATGCGAATATTCGCGCAATACGAGGGTGCTTCAAAAAGTTCTGTCACTAGGCATATATCCTTTGAACTGGATATTACACTGAGATAAAGTAGTGTATTTATAGTACTACTGGGTTCGCTCTCTTAAATTCCACAACTAAAAAGAAAAATGTCCGGTAATTTATACCCCTGAATTACTTCCCCCTACCACACCTTTTGGATACTTTCATCTCTGAAAATGTCCTTGTTACAAAACGTTGTAAAAATTATTTGAATAATTCTATGCTTTTAAATTTTCTTGTACGCCATCTGTTTGTATTCGTCTATAATCCATGAAAATGATTGTCGAGAATTCGGAAAGGTCTTGCTGTAAACCAGATATGAGTGAATGCATATCCCTTAATTTTAGCGGAAATAACACTGATTTTCTTCATTTTGTTTACGGAAATGTTATAATATCTTATAAATGTCGTAATTATTCTCATAGTATTAATACGTTTTCATATTTTTTTCAAATCCTAGTCCTTCAGTGTTTAAATTTCATATTCAACACATTATTGTAGAATTTTGCACAACGTTTAGTGAAAATATTGATCATCCAAAAACGCTATTTCAGAAGACTGCCCTTCCATTTAATGTCTATTTGTCATGAAATTAATTTTACATGTTAGCTTAAAATGTTAATGTCTAAGACAATGCCTTTTCATCTACCATGCTTAAATTCTGAATCTTGTAATGCACATATATAACTGGTAATGTATGAGAAATCATATAATCAACACTCATAACGAGAACATAATTGTTAAAACGCGTTAGTGACAGAACTTATTGAATGACCCTCGTAGTGATGTTGTAGATGGTACAATTTGAACCTAGAACCTTTTCTAATGAACTAGATCAAGTATACATGTGCTTGTTTTTCAAAAGTGTATATGCTGATGACACAGTTATTTTGTACGAACGTGAAAAGGATTTGCAGAATGCGTTGACTGTTTATAAATTGTATTGTGATGAATGGAAACGTACAGTACATACAGCTCAATCTAAAGTCCGGTTTCCGCAAAAGTTAGACATTCTAATTATAAGTTTATGTTAAAGGGTGATACAACTGACGGAATAACAGACTGTAAAAACCTAGGTATATATTTTAGCAGATCGTTTTATGCAGCAGAAAAATATATTGCTAATCAGGCTTCCAGAGCTTTCTTCAGTCTACCCAAGAAAGCAAGACACGTGTCATCACCAGTAATCATACACATTTAGCTGCGTGAACACATATGTTTATTCGATAAAGCAATTAAATTCTCTTAAATTACGTGGTCCGAGTATTAACTTTCAATCTCCCCCCCCCCCCCCCCCACCCCCCATCCAACCGCTTCTCCAAGAGGTGAAAATGGAGTTGGCTGAGGTATGAAAACCTTAATTTCGGCTTAACAAGAAATATAAAAAGATCGGACAGGGAAAGTAGCATTCAAGGAGGACAGTCAACCACATAACACAGAAACAAACACGCAAACAGACAAACAAGAAGGCAAAAGCAATAATAAATGCAAACGACATCACAAACACTAAAGGGTTGACAATAGGGCTACCGCCTTGGAACGGTCAGTGGCAAAGTAGGCCACTGGGGGGTTAAACCGGTTCTAGGGTGCACCAAACCTCACACTTACCCTAGTGTCATCCCATTAAAACAGGACAGTGTAAATAAAGAAATCCCCGCCATGATCTAATCTCTAACCAACAAGGCAGCATCAATAGGCAGTATAAGTAAAACACAAATATGCTCGTGTAAATATAATACAAAAAAACAATAGCCATGAAAGACACAATGAAGCTACTCAATGACTTGGCAGAAGCCAGAGCAGAAAGAGAATAAACCATTAAGGGCACGACAAGTTTGACAAGTTTAACAAGTTTGCATATTGTAAAAGTAAAACATTTAATTTTAAACTGGTTATCGCATTTTTCAGTTAACAATGTTTTTAAAGGTGTTTTACTGTTGAAATATCGTTATAAAATCCTGCTAATATACGCTTTCCTATTGCTTAATGGAATTAAGGCGGGACAACGTAATGTATGGAGGAGCAATTTGGGGTTATGAAAATCTCTAAATTATTTACAGGGTACACTTGATATTTCTTAAGTCTATTTTGAATCTAACGAAATCAACTGCAAAGTATATGTCATACGATGAAAAAGCGGTATTTCAAATAGCTGTAGACATTCATACTAAAGATATTTCATTTTTCGGCAAACTTTTATAATCCAGAAATAGGAAAACTTTAAAACTTGATTTATAATTTACTGCGCAGTCATTTCAAATATAGCTAAACAAATTGCAGTGATTTAATCCCATGGATTAGAAACGTGCTAATTAAATATGGTCTAAGTGGATGTGATACACAGAACTATCCCGATACTAAATGGTTCGAGTAAATTAGATGCTAAAAAAATTATTCTTAAATGAGTTGTGTTCGGAAAAAATAAATTCGACCAAAAGCAACACCTATCGTTTATTTAAACATAAGTTTTTCTTTGAAAACTATCTCACCATTAAACCATATTGTTTGCTAAAATGCATTACAAAATTCAGAAAAAGAAATCACAGGTTGCTAATTGAAAATGGCAATTTGAATAAAACTCTGTATGACAGTAGAACGTCAGCTTTGCAAAAGTAGATATAAAATCGACCAGGAAAAGTAGCATTCAAGAACGACAGTCAACCACAAGCACAGAAACAAAGAACAAATCTAAAGATGAATAAAAGGCCAAATAGGACTGTCACAGGATGACCCTAGTGGTTGGGGCTAACTCAGGAAAGAATCAATGACGGTGAATGCATAAGTTTAAAACAACTTTTAAAATATGATAAATATATATACAATTATATAAAAAAAAACACAAGCGAATACAAAGATGAAATATGAAAAGAATGTTCTCATGAACGTTTAAGACGTTCTTAGTATTGTAACAAATACTGAATGTGTCGACTGATTATATACGACACTAAAGTGTTGTTAAAGTTATAACAATGTTGATCTATGATCAAGCGCGATAACTGTGATGCGCGAGAGCTCATGAAGTCGATGATGCGCGAATCCAATGAGTGATTGTCTTCAAATGCCTTCTATAAGGGTTGATGACGCGATATAATGATAGTTAACCTCCACTGAGGTTGTGGATGATGTTCCACCAGTGAGGACTGATAACGGGCCCACCTCGTGTCCCGGGAGTTGTCGTTACTAGAACCTGGCCATGTTGCGCAGGTACGGGGACCGTCTCCACCGCTGTTAACGTTATGCGTGGAAGCTTAGCTCCACTTCGGAAGGCTTACATCCACACCTGGATGGCTTAGGCTCTAATTATATATTCGTTTTAGATGTCGGTGGTAAACATAACAATCTTGCATAATTATCATTACCCAAACAAATCATTATTTAATAAATATATGTAAGCTGTACTAATGATGAGTAGCAATGTATACATATTCTACAACGCCATGTATACGACATGTACGTCGCTGTTAACCAATGCCCCTAATACATATAATCTACAACGTTATCAAATCACTCGTATATTACACTCACTGAGTTATGCATGTACACATGCATGTCACCTAATGCCCATATTATACAACGCTATGCATACGCGTTGAACATTTATACTAGTCACTCATCTCATTGTTAACTAAACTAATAATGTTAACAATTGTGTATTACTATCACTGAGTTATACGCCAACGTTAACTAATGCACCTATTATCCACTGTTATTAAACTAATATTGTTTTACAATTAATGATCAATTACCATAATTGCATCTAATAAAGTAACTTCAAAATCATATGCTAGTCTCAAATTAATGTCTGAGAAACATCAAAGCTAACCGGATGTCGTAACCGCCAAACAAGATGGCGCCCCCCGGAGAATAGAAATGTACGATAAAAGTTAATAAAATAAATACTGACCACATATTGCCTGTGAATTTCGCCGTCCAACTCCTGCTCCAAACAAAGCAACTATCAAGCAATCCCGGCCAGAACTAGAAGACAATGGATTTTATCGCAAACGTTACGCCCAACCCATTATTTCCCTTGTTCAATCCCTGACAAACATGGCTAAATCTGCAGTATTGAATCTACACGAAAGGACCCCTACACAACTTTGCCTTTTAAGGAGATATACCCATACTTTTACATGCATTAGCACAAAAATAAACTTATTAAACGGCCCTTCCGGACGCCCTCTGGCGGCCAATTAACATGTGCACGGTTTTTCGTGTTACCTGAATATATCATGGATATTGTGAATTTGGCTCAACTAAACAATGAATTAGTGTGTAACTAACAGGTGCTTACAAGAGATATGTACGACCAATACGCTCTACCCGTGACATTTTGTGACAAGGACATCACAAACACAAAAGTGTTGACTATGTAGTGCTACCGCCTTGGAACGTAAGTGGCAAAGAAGCCGCTAGGGGGTTTAAACCAGGTTTTAGGGTGCACCAAACCTCACTCTTACCCGTTTGTCAACCCAATAAACGGGACAGATAAAGATATTCCAGCCAGGTTATATTCTCTAAGAAAGAAGGCAGCATTAATGGGCAATATAAGTAAAACACATAAATGATCATGTATATATAAAAACAAGATTAGAAAGCCACAAAGAAAGTACTCAGTGAAAACGGAGATGAGGTCCATTGTCTTTTACTATGCCGCGAACTCAAATTTCAACTTAGTAAATATATCATCTCAGGTTATTGTAAAAACTGCAATGTATACAAATGATGAATTAAACACTAAAACTACTGCTAAGATTCACAAATTGTGTGCATTTTTTATAATTATAAAGCACAAAATAAAATAGATAATATTTATAAACTGTTTGTTTTAATTTACTAGATAACTATGTATAACCATTGACTTATATTAATTTCGACGTATAGTTTTACCATACAAGGTGCCAACAAATAAACGATAAACTCTACCATTCACGTGAATAGAGAACAAATAAACGACTACTACCTAGGAGAACTTTTTCCCCAATTAGCTATTGCCAGATTGTATTAATCTTCAGTAATCAAAAATGAGATATAGGGTCCTATAGAAACCACAGCGAACGCAATGGCATCGTAGGTCCGCACTGTAATGCAAACAAGGACTTGAACATACTAAAAGACAATGGACCTCATCTCCGTTTTCACTGAGTATTTACTTTGTAGCGTTCTAATCTTGTTTTTATATATACATGATCATTTATGTGTTTTACACGCTCTAGCAAATCGAATGAGCTTGGAGATATACACCCCGTATGAGGTAGCACGAGGTACATCTCTATCCAGGTGTGGATATTTAACGATGTTAAAATTGAAATCATCTCTCTTATCATAGATTTTAGTATGAATACAATCATTTGAAATCGAGAGATGAAGATCGAGATATGCTGCTACTGTATCCGAACTGTTGGCTTTATTCAACGTGAGGTCTGGTGGATAAATGTTAGTAACCATATGAGCAAAGAGCGGATTATCAATATTGATTATGTCATCAAGATACCGAGAAGTATTATTAAATGCATCAATAATTTCATCCTGGCTTGCAGGTGACAAACTCAACATCAAATCTCTTTCATAGCAGTACAAAAACAAATCTGCAACAAGTGGCGCACAGTTAGTACCCATAGGAGTACCAACAACCTGGCGGTAAATAGTGTTACCGTATCTTATAAAGATGTTATCAGAAAAAAAGATAAGGCTCTACAAACATCAATACAAGTCCACAAATTATACTTATCAATGGGGGCGTTAGTAAAGAAAGCCCTGAAATTATTACAAGCTAGAAAAGTTGTACCTCCTCTAGCAAATGTCTTCTGAATAAGCTGAAGCAATTTTTCTTTGATACGATTTTGTGGTAGTGTAGTATACAGTGAAGAACAGTCGTAGGTACTTAAAGAAGAGGCATGAAAATGCTTACATCGTAGTTTGTCAAGAACTTCTCCAAAGTTCTTCATACACCAAAACAGATTGATTCCTGAGTTCTCGAAGGCCTTTCCGCAATATCTTACAATATGTTCTTTAATCGCGGAAGGTCAGAAAGTCAATAGTTTTGATATATTGGTCGTGGTACATGAACTAGAATTAGCGATAAGAAATATAAAAAGATCAGACAGGGAAAGTAGCATTCAAGGAGGACAGTAAACCACAAAACACAGAAACAAACACGCAAACAGACAAACAAGAAGGCAAAAGCAATAATAAATGCAAACGACATCACAAACACAAAAAGGGTTGACAATAGGGCTACCGCCTTGGAACGGTCAGTGGCAAAGTAGGCCACTGGGGGTTTAAACCGGTTCTAGGGTGCACCAAACCTCAAACGTGCTTTGTAAGGAATTTTGTGAAGTTTGAGTATGCAGTATATTGTAGGGAGCTTCGTCTGCTTACAAATTACAGAAACCTTTATAGTCTCCATAAAGGTCACATGGTCGGAAACAATGTCCGTCTCCAACAGAGGTATAGTCAGATAAACAGAAGTGCTCGCCAGCTCAGCATTCAAAGTATTAATATAATGTAGTCGTCAGACTATAATTATATTGTTGGAAGCTTTGTCTGCTGAAACTAGAGCAAATTTAGTATGTAAATTCTGAATACCCTTCTTAAAGGGACACTGTCCGTAAGTAAGCAGATATTGAGCATAACCAAATAACCGTCTGACTTTTATTCAGTGAAATGTATACATGAAAACATGAGGATAGACCCTAAGAGGTCTTTAGTAATACATTCGTGAGTTTGAAAAAAAAGAAGCTTCAATTATTATTTGTAAATAAAGTGGGACCCACAATATTTACCTTTTTTACGATCACGTGACTTTCATTAGCGCATTAGGTTTTCACCATAGTATGTATTTAGTAATATGTATAGCCCGCTTAGCTCAGACGGGAGCGGTGGACAACTTCACGCTCACGCTCATTATTATTACCGCGAGTGTATTTTTAGTTGCGAGTTCAAATGCCCAAAGCGTTTGTTGTTGTTTTTTGTACCGCGATTGAATTCCGTCAAACAATCTTGCTTTTAATTAGTAAATATTCAATAATGTTTAGTGTGTAATGTTTGCGAACATAATAAGTGTGTGTTTTATAAGCTAAAAGTTACAGACATTGTCCCTTTAAAGACATTTGCTGTAGTTTTCCATGCGCAGTTTATTTGGGCGACTTCTTTTCTAAAACTATTGGATGGATTTTCCTACAAATTTACATGAATGCAGCTTTTGATGTCTATTTGTATTTTTTGTCTTTTTCTTTTTTCTTTTTCTTTTTAAATTTATTTTTGAATTTGTTGTTTATTTTTACTTTTTTATTTAATTTTCTTTCTTTTTTGATTTTTTTAATTGTCTTTATTTAAATAAAGGCTTATTATTAGATAAATAAAATAGGAAAAATATAGCACTTTGTAAAAATTCCAACAAAATTAAAAAAATTAAGCGTAATGGTACGGTTCCAAAAACCAATATTAAATCTCAATATGCATGGTGACCTATAAATTTAATTGCATATATTGTCTAAATATATGTTCAAATAAGTGCCTAGGAAGTTTGAAAAAGAAATTGTATCATTATGGGCTAATTTGTGCATAAATTGTGGTAATGGTCTCAACAGATTTTGTAAAACAATATAGGTTTTACATAAAGATGAGCTTTAAATGTTATTTTAACTAAATGTTCTTTACTTTAATACAATTAGAATTGTGACCAATGAATAAATGATATGAACTTCAAAAATTTCTTATTTAGCTATTTCATGGACTTGTTCAACTTTTTGGACAGATTGACATGACGGTGGCATTACAATTTGTTTTTTAAATTTTAACAATCATGGTGACCTACCATTATTTTTGCCTGTTCTGTCTATATATATATAACAGACTTACCGTACAAAAAGTTTAAAGAAAATCTGTTATGTAGAAAAAACTATAGAAAATGTATTTAAGGTGTCGTAAATTGTAAGTAGAAGGCCGTGGAAGCAGCAATGGAATTGATTCGTAAAATAAAATACGTAATTCAGCAATTTCTAAATTAGTTTTCATCCAAGCAGTAAGTGCATGTTTATCTGCTTTTTCTCGCTTACACCACTTTGTATAGAAATCCGTTAAAGAACCCGCAATTTCATTGCGAAAGGCATTAAAATCAATATCAGATGGAAAGCGATACTTAGGCCGTTTGGCAATTAAATGCCAATCCTCTTATCCTCAATTACATCAAGATTTCCAGTAGGAATGTGACCGGCAGGTTCGTAACAAAATTTAGAATTTCTCAATCAGTAGGAGTAGATGTCTCGATCTTAATATCAGAAACGATCACATTATCATTGAAAATAAGATTTCTAGTAAATTTCTTATACTTGTAACAAATATATTCTTGAAATACTTTAGAATTTTGTCAGTCACCCGCATATCATTAAAAATACCGGCTAAATTAATGAAATCGATGCCTTTATCAACATAAGTTATCTTCAAAAAAATGCCTTTGATGGTCAGATGGAGCATCTATATGTGGACGCAAAATATGTTGCGTGTAACTTTGAATAATAGATGCAACCTCATATAATGGATTAGTACGGACATAAATGGCATCCGCTTCTTCGTGAAGTTTCTGTAAGCAAGAAAAATACAGACTGACTACTTTGCTAAGGAGGGCGTGTCTACCCGATTTTTTTATAAATAAAATAAAAGTCTGCAACAGTAAAGATTTTCTTAAATTCACGTTTAAGATTATGGTTCTTCCGGAGTCCATGTGACCGTCTTTTACGTTTACGAATAGACAATATGCTAAAAGGATCTATATCTGGGTTATTGGAAATGTTTCCTTCTTGATAAATGTTATCGTTTAACCCCAATGGATAAGGAGTTTGTAAATGCTTTATCCATTTGAGTTCAGCAATATATCTAGCTTGTATCTTGTAACCTTTGGTAGCAGTATTATCACAGTCAATATATTCCACGGGCTGAAAGCTAACATCATCTATGGAATGCCTCGAATCCCTAAAGTGTGTATAAAGAAAGTTTTTAAATCGTTTCGACTGACGCATTTTATATAAATGTTCACGAGAACGAACTTTCATGGATCGACCAGTTTGGCCTACATATTGTATTTCACATTTAGGATGATTTCAGGTCAAAACATAAACGATATTACTTGATGATCAGTTAATGTCTGAAGGTATACTGACACTAAGCTCTCTACCATTGGTAGTGGACTTAATAGTGGACTTTTGCGACAAGCATTTACATGCACTACACTTTTTCGAGTTGCACTTAAGGATAGAGGGATAGAACGTACGTCTACTGTTTAACCTATTAACATTAACTGGTGGTCTAACTTTATATCGATTAAGTACAGACGTTTTAAGTGGTGTTAATTTAACAGAAGCAGTATTTCTGAATATAGAATTAGTGCCAGGAATATGAACGGTAGATGCCGAATAAAGATTAATTCGAGATAAATTGATCGATAATTTACGTGTCAAAATATTAGAATTTCTCTGGTGAAGATAAACAGTAAACACAGAGTGAAGTTTAAGAGGAGAAAGAATGACTTTTGGTGTTCTTAATATACGACTCATGTTTTTATAAGATGTAAACTGTTTAAAATACAGCGCAAAACCACGCTAAAACAACGTCGAACGTCGCCATCTCTATAGGATGGTTGAAAATAACAACATTGATCACATGCACGGGGAGATGTTTTATCACCGCCACACTGCACAAGTGACACAGTTGTAAATGCAAAAATGAGATATAGGGTCCTATAGAAACCACAGCGTCCGAACGCAATGGCATCGTAAGTCCGCACTGTACTGCAAACAAGGACTTGAAAATACAATGAAAGAGACAAAAAGCAACAGAAAGGGTGGTGAAGACAGGTTTACCGACTTGGAACAGTCAGTAGGCAATAAGACCTACTGGTTAGCTTGAATCGATTTTATATGCGCACAATCCTCGCTATTATCCTGTCTTCAGCGCCAAATAGACAAGACAGTGTAAACAAAACTACATCCCATCAAAAGGAATTCTCTAACAATAAAGTCCACAACCAGAGAAAATAACTAAAGAAACACATACAAAAATAAAAATAAACATCTCAGGATGTATCCAGAATCGTACTGAACAACCATAGTAGTTGCAGCTAAAGAGAAACCCAATTTAGGGTACGACCAGAAAACTCGAGGGACGAACGCTCATGCACCCACCTCCCTTAACCCGCTACATAGATATAATGGACAGTTTTCTCTTTGAATGAAGACCATTCCATTTATGTGACAAAGGAGTTACTCGCAGGCTGATCAGGGTTTACAATGGACGCAATGGCTATTATAGTCATGCTTAGCGGGTTAAGTGTTAAGCATGTCATATATCTCTAAAATCTGTCTCAATAAGAATTATCATGAGACTCGAGGATGAATGAAATGTGTTCGTGTAAATGTGAACTGAGCGAATGAACTATATTGTATCGTATTGTATTGTATTGTATTGTATAATATTTATTGTGAGGTATTGTATTGTATTGCATTGTATTGTATTGTATTGTATTTTGTAATGTATTGTATTGTATTGTATTTTGTATTGTATTGTATTGTATTGCTTTGTATTGTTAGAACGATACGGCATATCATTTATATAACCTGGAAAGTATTTAGATTTTTGAGCAGACGTTGTTACTTGTGCGGTATGAATAAGTGAATAACTGGAAAATTATACTAACAATAAGAGAAAGAAAATCAAATGCTTCATCCAGCTCATTTAATAGATTAAGAGTGTAATATAGCAACGTTTAAAAGTCGCACTACTTGTTTACTATACACATACTCTGCCAACATCAAACTAATTTATATTCGCGGACATCAATATGCGGTACCCATTTAGACATGTGTTAACTTATATACCAGTGACATACTGTAGACATATTGTATATGTTTTGAGATCGCAAAAATAAGGGAAATGCATACTACAGCTATGTGGATAATAAAAGGCGGGCCTTCAAACCTTCCTGTAATCAATTATATTATACTGCTTCTGTCAATTTGTAGATGAAATATATATTCAAAATATGTGTAGTGACAACTTTAATATCGGGGGCCAAAGTATCTGGGGCCAATTCTGGCCCCTTATTATACCTAGTACTTTGACAGTGTTATGCTAAAGCAATCTAAACACAATTTAGAGCAAGTAAGTAAATATGTATAGTATGCTTTTAAAGAATGAGTTTACTTGTACACAAATGCCGAAAATTGATGAACTTAAAATATTTGTGGTCTGTTTCGCCAGAAACTTAGACATTTATATTAAAACTAATGATATTGAATTAATTGGAATGTATGCCGCCGTTTTATAATTGTCGCTACATAAAAAATGTTGTTAATATAAAGCCGTCTGCTTCCTCTATTAAATTGTCTTGGAACTCATGTATCGTATATTTAATGACTCTGATATTAATCACCATACCATGAAATGGAGAGACGTTATGTCTAGGAGCTAACTTAGAAAAGTATTATGAGCACGAAATATAAAGGTATAGGAGGGCCTATCGTAGTTTCAGAAACAAAATGTTCTAATTCAAAACCTAGGTCGAATAGAGATTAATACGAGCATTAATGAAATGAAGTATTATTTTGTTTAAGTTTGGCAAGTGTGTTTCCTTCTGACATGATAGCGTTTGTTTACCAAAGGTAATTTGGAAAATTGCACTATGTGAGCTTCCCAAGAATTTTATGAATCACATATTTCTCTGTTAGGTTGTGTTTTCGTTCGATATGGAATTACAGTTTATACACGAAGTGTTGGTATCCCTATGGGCAAAAACTGTACATCACTTGAAGCAGATTGTTCTGTGTTATGTAACAGCCACATTTCCCGTTCCTGTTTGACTTTTATTTCCAGAATTTATATTCACATAACAACTGATGACAGCCTTTATTTGCAATGCTATGAGTTTTTCACTAGATACTTAGACAGATGACCTTGTTTACCTACTTGTATGTGCATTGACTATGAAATAGATGTCATGCTGAGTATTTCACTAGATACTTAGACAGATGTCATCGAAGCCTTCAATAACACCTCACTGTATCTGAATGACATCTTGAAAATTGACAACCCTTAATTTCTACCATTAGGTCTATTCCCTTCGGAACCTTTGTATGCTAATATATCCTCAATCTATAATTGGTACTTTTGAAGAGAAATTGCCCGATGCGTTTATTTATAATATTTAAAGTACCAATGATGAAATAGCACAGTTTGAATCTGTTCAGTCACGGTGATTTGCTCTGTTATATTCTGTTTACGGTCTGAAACAGTTGGAAAAAAACATCAAATATGGGTTTTATACTTGGAACAAATTATACGAGTTTCAGAGTGTGTTTTTTTAATTCGGACAGGTCAAAACGCAATTATGAAACAAATCTGACCAAACTTCACATGCAGAAAACTTAGATCAATAGAGTTTGAAGAAACTAGTTCAAAATCCAAAAGTGCAACCCTGACTAAACATTAAGAACACAACTTTTTTGTATAGATATTTCCATGTTTTTAAGATAGGGTTTAGTGCATACAAGCCGGAACGGACTGAACATTTACAATCTCATATGATTTAAGCCGACAATGCTGTACCTTTTTTTAAACATTCGTGAGAATGGACGACTTCATCGTATTCGGATGGACCTGTCACATATAAAACCCGAAATGTTCATACTATCCACAGACTATCGCTGTAAATCGCAGTTAGCTGATCATACAATAAACCTCCAAATATATTGTATATTTTTTATATGTGTTGATGAAATTCATTTTAAGGGAGTTGTATGTAAACATCATGAATTAAGCGTCATACAACAAATCACAGGTTTTAAAACTGTCATATATGCACTCAGCCTCTGTTTGTGGAACCCGCTCGCGGAGTGCTCGACTCTGCGGTCATTGTTGCGTTCGGTGTAAGTTCGTCTGATCGTGCGTCTGTCTGTGCGTGTGCCCGAATTACGTCAGAATTAAGGTGCGCGTTCTACTTATCTTGACTTATAAGTTTTGGATATTGTCCAAACTGCATCAGTATGTTTCGCTTATCCAACTCGCATGGTAAACCAGTTGTGTCGTCGCTGTGGCTTACCTTTTTTCTAAATATAGGTCAAGTCCGATTGTGGATACATATATCCCCTATACAAATAAAGTAGTTTTCTTACCTCAATCATCTTCGCTCGCTCACTTTCAATATAAAATATTGGTAATGGAACGTTAGGAAAACCATAAATTCAACCCTAGACCCTAAACCGTACATGTCGCGTTCTAGTTTCGACGGAGTGGTACAGTGTATGATCCTCTACAGAATGTGATCGTATGCTGGCATCGGTGGTCAAAAGTTCGCCATTTGTATTCAGTGCTGATTGGGAATGTCGAGATTTCATGATTGAAATTCGAACTTAAGGCTGGGAATATCACGATTTGACAACCGCGAACAAATCTGATTTCATGAATATTTACATGTGCTTATTTGTTGATTTGTAATTGTTATGTGACAACCTAGAAATGCAAATGTGTGTAACAGTAGATACAACAATCGAACAGGAAAAGTAGCATTCAAGGACGACAGTTAACCATAAACACACACAGAAACAAAGAAAAACTTTACATAAAGATGAATAAAAGGCAAGATAAGACATCACAAACACATACGGGTTGACAACAGGGCTATGTCCTTGAAACGGTCAGTGGCAAAAAAGGCCGGTGGATTATCGTAATTCATGTTGTATGTCATATGTCAATAAATCGGGCAGTTGTTGTTAACATTGTATTATAATAAAGCTGAAATAT
The DNA here is from genome assembly GCA_037043455.1 of Cyrtodaria siliqua. Taxonomy (NCBI): domain Eukaryota; kingdom Metazoa; phylum Mollusca; class Bivalvia; order Adapedonta; family Hiatellidae; genus Cyrtodaria; species Cyrtodaria siliqua. The sequence continues at coordinate 38,341 of JAWPHD010009041.1, read as the reverse complement.
ACATTCTTGTTTTTTAGAGTAAACTGATTTTGCATTATATAATAATTATGGACTTGTAAATAAGTTTATCAAAAAAAGTGATATCAAAAAGGTTGATATTGAGAAAAGAGATGTTAAGTTTATATCTTTAACTTAGAAATGTTCCAAGAAACTGAGTTGGTATGAAAGTTGTATCATTGGCTTGGACATATTTAACTGAGAAAATGTGTCGTAGTTTTGAAATCGGTCTAGTGTTTTAGAAGTTATGGTGAGTTAAAAATATCAGCTTCACAATATTGACCCTATTACACATCATCTTCACCATACAGAGCCTATCACATATCACATTCGCTCTACTGAACCTATCACATATCAGCTTCACCATATTGAACCTATCACATATCAGCTTCACCATACTGAACCTATCACATATCAGCTTCACCATACTGAACCTATTACATATCAGCTTCACCATACTGAACCTATCACATATCAGCTTCACCATACTGAACCTATTACACATCAGCTTCACCAAACTGAACCTATTTCATATCAGCTTCACCATACTGAACCTATCACATATTAGCTTCACCATACTGAACCTATCACATATCAGCTTCACAATACTGAACCTATCACATATCAGCTTCATCATACTGAACCTATCACATATCAGTTTCACCATACTAAACCTATCACATATCAGTTTCACAATACTGAACCTATCACATATCAGCTTCACCATACTGAACCTATTACATATCAGCTTCACCATACTGAACCTGTCACATATAAGTCCAGACTCTATTGTGCCCATCGCGTCAGGTATACCCTGACGTGTTCGTTGGCGGACGGACTATAAACCTTAGAATTACACACACACACACACCTGTCACATATCAGCTTCACCATACGGAACCTATCACATATCAGCTTCACCATACTGAACCGATCACATATCAGCTTCACCATACTGAACCTATTACATATCAGCTTCACCATACAGAGCCTATCACATATCATCTTCGCTCTACTGAACCTATCACATATCAGCTTCATCATACTGAACCTATCACATATCAACTTCACCATACTGAACCTATCACATATCAGTTTCACAATACTGAACCGGTCACATATCAGCTTCATCATACTGAACCTATCACATATCAGCTTCACCATACTGAACCGATCACATATCGGCTTCACCATACTGAACCTATTACATATCAGCTTCACCATACAGAGCCTATCACATATCATCTTCGCTCTACTGAACCTATCACATATCAGCTTCACCATACTGAACCTATCACATATCAACTTCACCATACTGCACCTATTACATATCAGATATCAGCTTCACCATACTGAACCTATCACATATCAAATTCACCATACTGAACCTATCACATATCAGCTTCACCATACGGAACCTATTACATATCAGCTTCACCATACTGAACCTATCACATATCAACTTCACCATACTGAACCTATCACATATCAGCTTCACCATATTGAACCTATCACATATCAGCTTCACCATACTCAACCGATCACATATCAGCTTAACCATACTGAACCTATCGCATATCAGCTTCACCATACTGAACCTATCGCATATCAGCTTCGCCATACTGAACGTATCACATATCAGCTTCGCCATACTGAACGTATCACATATCAGCTTCGCCATACTGAACCTATCACATATCAGTTTCACAATACTGAACCTATCACATATCAGTTTCACAATACTGAACCGGTCACATGTCAGCTTCACCATACTGAACCTATCACATATCAGCTTCACCATACTGAACCGATCACATATCGGCTTCACCATACTGAACCTATTACATATCAGCTTCACCATACAGAGCCTATCACATATCATCTTCGCTCTACTGAACCTATCACATATCAGCCTCACCATACTGAACCTATCACATATCAGCTTCACCATACTGAACCTATTACATAGCATTGTCACCATACTGAACCTATCACATATCAGCTTCACCATACTGAACCTATTACATATCATTGTCACCATACTGAACCTATCACATATCATTGTCACCATACTGAACCTATCACATATCAGCTTCATACTGAACCTAATACATATCAGCTTCACCATACTGAACCTATGGATTATAAGACATAAATTAAAACGAACAGTTGTTGTTTTGTCGTCAATAACAGATTGTATGTCGGTTTCGCGTGTTAAAGCGACTGGCAAAATGCAATAAAAGTCGATATGTGAGCTATGTGATAAATAGAATATAACATTCGTTCTTCTTCGTTATTGAATTTACTAAACTTGTTAGAAAAAATGATATAATGCTCGGCAAGTACCTCGCATTATATCATTTTGCCAACTCGTTTAATAAATTAAACAATAAATGAGTACTCATGTAAGATCCTCTATTTAAATTTCCTCGATGTGATCTAACCCTTTTATTTTCACATATGCTTCGCAATCGTAAAAATATTAAGTTTGTTCTCGATGAAATAAAATCCGTTTTTTACTCCAAAATAACATACGAGTAGATCATCTATATATCACAAAGTCTGTGTACAAATAGTTAGACATATGCTAGTTAATGTTTATTTCCATATTCTCTATAGAATTCCATTGTATTTACAAAGGCATTTTTCCTAACAAAGGTATATACTGAGTTTACTGCTAAGTATTAAGAATTACTGGTGGCGAATTATGTTATTATAAGTATTAAATGTGCATATTCGACAATGGCGTTGGCTTTCACAAAGCTAATTAAAATTGCCGCTTATGATATGAAAAGATGAAACGGAAGCTGTACAGGCAAGGAGAACAAATCAGATATCCATTAAATTCAAAGCCAGATATAAGGAACCTCCTGAAGGCGTTTCCTCGTATTATAGATTATTAACATCACGCACATGTATTCTAGAAGGGCAGCAGAGTTTACGGAATGGCGAGTTATCTATAATCCATTTAGACGATACATCCTTCATTTTGATCCAGTATTAATCAAACTTGTCCAGATTGTTGACATAACAAAAGCGTCGGAAAAATTCAAAATCCAACTAGATAGAATAAGTAATACTGAAGTTATAGTCCCTGATTTACTATGGTCCTTGATTTAGTTACTTGTGTATTTTCCTTGTATATACTGCATATTTTTCGTTTAAGCAATGTTAACGGACGACTGAAAGACGCGGTCACAACAACGCACTTTGAGAGTTCGTCTCTGGCAAAGGGGCCGTGGCCGAGTGTTTAGAGTCTCTGACTTGAAATAACCTGTCCCTGACCAATATGGGTTCGAGCCCTCATGGGACAAGGACTCTTTATGTGAGGAGGCTATCTGGAACATGACATGATTAGTATTACTCGTTTATTTGCTGATGATAGTTCGTTAGCAATTTCCACATCTAATATAGATGACATGGAAGGTATTTTAAACCACGACTTACACATGATTACTGAATGGTAAAACCAATGGCTTGTCCAGTTTAATCCCAATAAAACAGAAGCAATGTTCTTTTCTTTATCTGAAGATGATCGTCGCCCAGTTCTACACCTTAATAATACCCAGTTGACATTTGTTGAACACCATAAACATCTAGGTTTGACGCTTAGTCATAATGGAAAACATCAAAAATGTTGTTGCTTCCGCAACAAAGGTATTAGGATTAATGCGAATGCTTAAATATAAAGTATCTCGAAGAACACTTAATCAGATTTATTTATCCCTTATGCGTCCATCTTTGAGTATGCTTCCATTACATGGGACGGTTGTACCTTATACGAAAAAGTTACATTGGAAAAATTACAATATGAAGCAGCCCGCATAGTAACTGGACTAACTCGTCATGTATCCATACATCATTTATTAGCTGAAATAGGATAGATTTCCCTTTCCGATAGGAGAAAACTGCAAAAGCTTATTACAGTATACAAAGTTAAATGTGGAACAACTCCAAACTATATTTTAAATCTGTTCCCACAGTTGGTAGGACAAGTGAGCCCTTACAACCTTCGAAATAGTGATAATTATGCCACTACTGTTCGTAGAACTGAAATATTCAATAACTCGTTTGTACCTTCATCTCCTAATCTCTGGAACAAATTACCAATAGGTATACGCAATTCAGAATACGTATCATTCGTATCAATGTGCATTTTCCAACAAACATTTTTTATAATTATATTTAAATGACTGGATAGTAGACCTGTACAACTAACTACGGTAACGATTACGGTAAGGATTACGATAAGGAATACCGACTAAAATAGAGGGGTTTTCTCAACATGCAATACGCCATGAATGCTCGACCAAGCGTTTGCGCATCACTATATATAGGCCAATGAAATTTATTATTGATACTACATGAACTTGTAGGGAAAAGTTGGTGGTCTGCCACTACTACAAAAAATCGACCGTCATATATAGCCTAAAATGTGCTGAAAATAACGTACACCACAATTCAACCACATAGCCAAACATAATTATTTTAGAATTTATTAAACTGGTAGGCACACATGATATGATGAGATGGTCTGCAGAGCAATATATCACAATCGACCAGTTATTCGCCATGCTTCCTTTTCTAAGCCTCTTCTAATAAAGTTGATATTCGTTTAATACCATCTTTGCAAACTGGTTTAATTAACTTAATATTTTTTTGCATTTCCTTGATACTTTCCTTTGAAACAATATAGCGCTTAATCTCGAATATACTTCATTTTTCAAGTTGGTGGGACTATTTACACTCGGCTGCGCACGCATAGAAAGTGGTTATTCCGTTTCAAGGAGGTGAACGAACTGTACGCACTGCATGCAGGCACTGCGCTTGCATCCGGTGCGTCTTAACAGAAAATGGATATTCCACTGCATGAAAAGACATTGACAGTAGTTATTTCTCTTTTTATTTTTGCTATCATTAGAATTGTTGCTGATACTATTATAGCGACGGGAAAATAATGTAAATACAACAATTAATTCTCCTTTTCCCCCGGTGTTTATTCGGTTTTGCCGGTATTAAATGGAAAAATCCACGAAGCGTATTTTTTTCGGCGTTTATGAGATTTAAACGCCGGTAATCAATGGCAAATTTACCATAAAGCAATAACGCGATTGGTGGATTACGACATTTACTACCGACGTTTAAAACCGCATAAATGCCAAAAAAAATTATAAACAATTCTTTAATAAAGTAGCAATCATGTATTACGTACATTGTAAAAGAAAAAAACTAACCTTCAATAGTGGCGGCCTCATCCATTTCGAAGTTAGGGTTAATTGATAAATTTGATTGTTCTAGAGTGCATTCAAGGCGATAAGCGCACGCGCTGCACGATCTTTCAGTTTTTCAAAACCCCACAGGGGTTTGTATTAAAAGTCAGATATTGAAATAAAAGGTAGTAAAATTTGAGTTTTCCGTACTACCATAGGTTTAAATACACTTATTGTTGCAAAATAATCAACAGTTAGGAATATGTAAAGCAATTCATTTGCACTATTCAAATGTGTAAAAAGTGTTAAAAAACCTAACAGAATGCCGTGAATTAAAAAATGAGCAAAATTGCCATTTGATACTTTAAATGTATCCTGGTGCGTAACCTAGGATAGCACAAATTGAATATTCTTGTAAATAATGGGTAGCTTTAGTTTCACTCATTATATTTAGATCATCTAAAATAGGAAATATTAATATTTTTCCACACCACAAAAAACACATTAAGAATTGACACTTTCTCACTTGACAATTCGAGCTCCCAGTGGGATTCGAACCCGAGTGAGAGGGAGATAGTTTCAGACGCAGCGTCTTCACTATCCCGGCTACGGCAGCAATTTTAGTTTAAGACATAGGGGATAAAAGTGTATTTATCATGTACTAAGGCGGATTCAGGGATAAGACGGACCCAGCACCCCGACCCTCTAAAATCCCACAAGTATAACATATGCATGCCGGATTACCTGGGGTGCGCGCCATTTCTACTGTTAGTCATCATTGAATTTAACAGAACTCACTTAACGTCATGTAGAAAAGCATTTTATTTCGAAGGATCCTCCGCTGCCCCCGCCTCCACCCCTCCCACACACAAATACTCATACCAAAATATTGGATCTGCATCTGATGTGTACCCTCCTCTCAAAACGCTTTTAGTGATCACTTATTCAGGCAAGCCCCTTTTAAACTGAGTCTGGGTGGTTGTATCGAAGACTGTATTGAGATAAAATAGTCTGAAAGGTTGATGCATATGACGTATATATTGACAGAAATATAAATCGACAGAAATATAAATAATATGTATTTTTTAATTTGATTTCGTATGGGCTTTTTTCTACACAAACCCCTCTGAGCCTACTAAAACCTAGGTTGTTATACAACTTTGAGATCAGCCCTCAACATTTGCTCGTGCTTAGAATTTAGTCTGAAGTCATAGTCGTTATCGTAGTTAGTTGTACAGGTCTAGTAGGAAGAGAACGTATGTCGACCGGTATGTTGTTCCAAACGTGTCGACCAAAGTGGCTAAATGTGTCTTTCATGTATTTAGTTTGCGATTTTGTGTAACAAGATCATTTCGTGTAGTTGATCGCAGATTATACCTATTATTACATGAGAATGTCAAACGATGTGATATTTAATTAGGAGCTAGGTTGTTTATTGACTTATATATCAACAAACCTTTATGGTAATGACATATGTTATGAAAAGAAAGCTACTGAAGTTCAATGAACATATCCTTAGAATTAGTTCGAAACGGTTTGTTTAATATTATTTTAGCTGCTCTTTTCTGAATTTTATGTATTTTATCTTCTATTGTTTTGCCTTTACCCGGCACAGTACAGCAATAATCTAATGTAGACATGGTGTAGGCATTATAAAACATAATTGTCATATCATATGTTAAATAGTAAGATATACGTTTCAATCAGAAAATGTTAGAATTGAGTTTGGAACACATTTTGACTATTTGTACATTCAAAACATAAAGAGTATGATAATGGACCTTTGGAAACGGCCGAGCACGATACATACAAACTAGTTCAGTCTCGGTTTGATTGAGACTGTTCATGAGCGGTAGTGAAATATGCTAGCTACCGCTCACTCCCTCTAGCCCCGGGTTGAGCAGAACTCAATATTCATAAATCAATAGTACACAATTTTAACCATCCCGAAGATGGCATGCATACGGCGGTGGACATGGAGTTACTTGCTTCCCCATGTCGAACGGCGTATGGTCCCTGTATCTAATAAAATGAAATGCCCCGAAGAGCGAAATAAACATAATGGAATTTAGTTGGGAGCAGCGGTTATGAAGCCTGCGAATCACAAGTGACAGCCAAAAGACTAAATTAAAAAGCAGACAACATATCCTATAAGTTATTAAACAATACCCAGAGCCTTTTATCGGCCGGAGTAGTGGAACCACCGAAACAAAATGTAACTAAGAAAACAAAAGAAATTGAAAATGTACCACCGATAACTAAATATAGGTATCGGGCTCAGCGATCTCCAAAGATCGAATGAATAACAGTACTGATTGCAACCAAGACAAAGTTCTGTCAACATAAACTCCCAGGACCATTTAAACTGCGATATATTTTCTATACATAAACTATCAACAGTTAATTTCAATATATCCACATGTGTGAGCTTGTGATTTGTTCCTATGACCATGCATTTATTTTTTGCTGGATGTAATGACATATTATTCAAAATACACCACTTATTTATAATATTCAAACGTTCTTGAAGTCTATTTTATACATCCAAAATGTTATAATCAGATTCGTGTACTGTAGTATCATCTGCATAAATATCTGTATTTCCAGAGGTAGTTGCGAATGCAATGTCATTATTGTACAATATAAATAGCAACGGACCTAGTATTGGACGATAATTACATGGGTCCTCTTTATTTCCAATTTTGTGTATAGGAATCACATATGCCTCCTTAAAAATATCAGGGAATACTCCAGTTTGTATGCTGTTATTTATGATTGAAGCTATGGAGGATGTTATGTAAAATTTTAGGACCAATACCGTCTATACCTGTTGATTTGTTACTATCAAGTTTATCAATCAACTTTCTAACTTCAAAAGGTGATATGAGTTTTACATTAAATGAATTTAATATCAAGTTGTTGTCGTAATTCAGTGAAATCTCCTTTTACAAACCTCGTATTTTAACAATGTTTGAAATATTTATAAAATGCTCATTTAATAAATCAATAATATTTAATTGTCCTTGAATGAAATGATCATTTTTGATTAGCTTACCTCCATTGTTTTCTTTTCCTGTTTTGGAAAAGTTTTTTAAGCTTGTCCACATATACTTTGGACTAGTAGTATATATACTGGGGGTACCAAGACAGTTTCCTCCCTCGCGGTGGACTATCAGTAAGCAGTTACAAAGCTGTCTTTAGTTACCCAGTAGCAAACGCCAACGGCGGAGATATACTAGCTACCAAACCCTCACAACGTTATAAACTTTCTGATTGCCCATACTGAATCTTTCTGATTGCCCCAGTTTCTATACTACTCACCACTCTTATTGTATTTTAAATAATTTAATTAATAACATTTATTAAGCAAAGTCAGACGGATCCGGACAGTAGTCTTCATCATCGCTGTGCATATCATTTTTTACCATGGAGTATTTTATTTTTTTACACTTTGCTATTTAAATTTGTATTTCAGTTCAAGAAGCTCTTCTCTGTTTCTATCCAGCTCACATTCATAATTATCCATTTCAACCAGCAATAATCTTCGCGTATTAATTTAGTGTTCATAAAATCATCACGAACTACCTCATATTCTACTTGGAGCTGATTGTCTCTCATCCATTCTTTTTAATATTTATTTTTTAAATTGTTAAGTTTTCTGCAAACCTTTTCTAACTTTTCTTATTCCATTATATATAATAATACCATATATAATTATTTTTAACCCTTATTTAATATTTTCAGTATCCTTGAATGCTACCCAATTAACATCCATCATGCTCTATCATAGTATATTTTACTTGTATGCTAATGTGTCTTGCTCATTATCTAGTATGAACCTTTTATAATAATAAGCTGACAAACTTTTCTAATTTATTTCATAACTGTTTAGGTTATCTTCTTTTGATCTGATTACTTTCATGTTTTGGTGGGCTTCCATCGCTGTGAATAAAATGTTTTATAATCATCGTGTGCTATTTTTTTTTTAATATCCTTACATGCCTTTGTACCAGTCTCATTATCTAATATGTATGAATATAGTTTACTCAGCAACCCAACACATTCAACAATGGGTATTCCACAAGTTTCATCTTTCATCTTGCCAATATCCATTTTATTATCATTAAAATGAAACTTACTTTTTGGATCATAATCGCAATTATCAAAAAAGTTCTTTATCCTTGTAAAAGTCTGCATACACATCTTTTGTTTTTATTTCATAACACAAGGAATCGGTATCAGTAAATAATAATTTAGCTTTTTTATCATATTTATTTTTGATATAGTTGTAATGGAAATTATACATCAAATACATCAAATATATTGACAAGTCTAAAATACAGATGCCAACATAACAAGGACGATTTAAAACTAATCGTTCTTTTATTCTGTTTATAGCAAATACATTTTTATTGAACATTTTATAAGAAAGAATTGAAGGTCTTGCTGCATATTTTAGGAGAACCTCCTGGTCGTGAGTTAATTGAACATCAATTATCTTTCTCAAATTTTCCATAGTTTTACCAAAACCTGAATTGTTCATCCTCATTGACCAGTGTGTACGTGTTCAGCTAAAACGTTTTGAAACAAACATGAACCAGATGCAGATTACGATCATGCTAAAAAAATATGAAAAACATTCAAGTTAAGAATATGGGAAAATATCATGATCTGTATCTTAAGAAATATAAATATATCGGACCGGGAAAGTAGCATTCAAGGACGACAGTCAACCACAAAACACAAAAACAAACACACAAACAGACAAACGAGAAGGCAAAAGTAATAAAAAATGCAAACGACATCACAAACACAAAAGGGTTGACAATAGGGCTACCGCCTTGGAACGGACAGTGGCAACAAAGGCCACTGGGGGGTTTAAACCGGTTCTAGGGTGCAACAAACCTCACACTTACCCTACTGTCAACCCATTAAAACAGGACAGTGTACATAAAGAAATCCCCACCATGATCTAATCGCTAACCAACAAGGCAGCATCAATAGGCAATATAAGTAAAACACAAATATGCTCGTGTAAATACAATACAAAAAAATAGCCTAGAAAGCCACAATGAAGGTACTCAATGACTTGGCAGAAGCTAGAGCAACAAGAGAATAAACCATTAAGGGCACGGCAGGAAAGATAATAGACAAACATCAAACGCCACCGTCCCAATGGGCTTTAGGTAGACGTCATCATAGTGTCCACAGCCTGTCCGGTCATCGTACAATTAAAGAGGAAAGCTTAGTGACGAACTGTAAAAGGGTCCACCACCACGCATGCAGTACGTTGCAAAATGATAGGGTCATAACCTCTTTTGATAAACTTTTTAACAAGTTTAACAAAGACAGTATGAAGGTGTTCATGACCAAGAATCTTACGAAGTTTATAAATCACATCACCATAGAAGTCAGGTTGTGATAGTCCTTGTACTGCTTCTTGCAGACGTTTTTGATGTACTGCTCCTTGCAGACGTTTTTGAAAACTTTAGAAAAATGTGTGTTGAATATTAAAAATTAGATCCTTGCCATTACTTCAGTAGTCCTGGTTTAGCCTGGGATGCATGCCTTAAGATGACTGGTATCCAAAGAAGGATAAAAATATCGGACAGGGAAAGCAACATTCAAGGACGACAGTCAACCACAAAACACAAAAACAAACACGCAAACAGACAAACAGAAAGGCAATAGTAATAAAGAATGCAAACGACATCACAAACACAAAAGAGTTGACAATAGGGCTACCGCCTTGGAACGGACAGTGGCAACAAAGGCCACTGGGGGTTTAAACCGGTTCTAGGGTGCAACAAACCTCAAACTTACCCTACTGTCAACCCATTAAAACAGGACAGTGTACATAAAGAAATCCCCACCATGATCTAATCTCTAACCAACAAGGCAGCATCAATAGGCAATATAAGTAAAACACAAATATGCTCGTGTAAATACAATACAAAAAAATAGCCTAAAAAGCCACAATGAAGGTACTCAATGACTTGGCAGAAGCTAGAGCAACAAGAGAATATACCATTAAGGGCACGGCAGGAAAGATAATAGACAAACATCAAACGCCACCGTCCCAATGGGCTTTAGGTAGACGTCATCATAGTGTCCACAGCCTGTCCGGTCATCGTACAATTAAAGAGGAAAGCTTAGTGACGAACTGTAAAAGGGTCCACCACCACGCATGCAGTACGTTGCAAAATGATAGGGTCATAACCTCTTTTGATAAACTTTTTAACAAGTTTAACAAAGATAGTATGAAGGTGTTCATGACCAAGAATCTTACGAAGTTTATAAATCACATCACCATAGAAGTCAGGTTGTGATAGTCCTTGTACTGCTTCTTGCAGACGTTTTTGATGTACTGCTCCTTGCTCACAAAAACAAACACGCAAACAGACAAACAGAAAGGCAATAGTAATAAAGAATGCAAACGACATCACAAACACAAAAGAGTTGACAATAGGGCTACCGCCTTGGAACGGTCAGTGGCAAAGTAGGCCACTGTGGGTTTAAACCAGTTCTAGGGTGCACCAAATCTCACATTTACCCTACTGTCATCTCATTAAAACAGGACAGTGTAAATAAAGAAATCCCCGCCATGATCTAATCCCTAACCAACAAGGCAGCATCAATAGGCAATATAAGTAAAACACAAATATGCTCGTGTAAATATAATACAAAAAAACAATAGCCTAGAAAGCCACAATGAAGGTACTCAGTGACTTTTCAGAAGCCAGAGCAGTAAGAGAATAAACCATTAAGAGCACAACAAGAAAGATCATGGACAAACATCAAACGCCACCGTCCCAATGGGCTTTAAGTAGGCGTCATCATAGGTCCACAGCCTGTCCGGTCATCGTACAATTAAAGAGAAAAGCATAACGGCGAACTGTAAAAGGGTCCACCACCAAGCATGCAGTACGTTGCAAAATGATAGGGTCATAACCTCTTTTAATAAACACTTGATTTAATAACCGATATTGATCAATATGCTTTCCTAATTTGTTTTAACGCTCGATCTGTAAGAAGCTTTATAGCATTGTTACACTCAAGCTCAGTTGTTATCACCCAGTCTTTTTTATAAGTTGCAGTATCTACATGATCATTTATATGTTATAGTGACTATTAACGCAGCCTTGTTTTTAGACAATATAACCTGGCGTGGATTTCTTTATTTACTCTGCTCCTTTAATTTGAATGACATTTTTGCCACTGACCGTTCCAAGGCGGTAGTCCCATTGTCGACCCTTTTATGTTTATGTTATCATATCTTGCCTTCTATTCATCTTTTCTGTTGTTCGTTTCTGTCGGTATTTGTGGTTGACTATGGTCCTTGTATTCTACATTTCCTGTTCGACTTTTAAAGCTTCTTTAAACACTACCTGAAAGCAACCGAAAGTTAGTTTATAATTATTGTTTGACGCCTACATTTCGTCAATGTTTTATCTCTGTAACTCGGTAGCACTAATTGGTATACTCCAGTTCAATCTACTGAGCATTTTGCTGAGAATGATGTTGTTCCCACACATATAATCAAGTGCACTACTTTCAAGGCCGGGGTAGACGAAAAGCAACTGCCAACTACGAACTGGATTCCTAAATTGCATCAACATCCGTATAAGACCCGCTTTATTTCGAATTCTAGTGCCTGCACCACCACAAACATCTCATAAACTATTAACGTCTTGTCTTACTGCCGTTAAAGATCCCGTTAATCAATATTGTGCTAAAACTTATGAAAACTCTCGGATTAATTGTTAAAGACTTTAAAACTAATGTTTTATTATAAAAAGGACATAATTGTTATTATGATGAATTAAATATGTTAATGACATCGTTTCCGACCGCTCCGACACATTACCTGCATACTCTGGCATATGTTTAATAGAATTTACCGTATTATTTAATTGTTTCAGTATATAGAGAGGTGAATGAATGGAAATCTAGTGTTATTTTTCACCCAACTTTCAAATAGTAATTCATAGCTGAGCTTCGATATTTCAATTATCACACATACATCTATGTCAATGTTGTTATGGTATTTTCTTTGCCAAATTTGTTTACCTCGATGCTCTTTTGATGTTAAACTTTTGCTTGTGTAAGACAAGCAGATGTGTGCAAGACAAACAGATGCTATGCATTTGCCAGAGACGAGCCGTCGTTAAAATGCCGCCTTTATGAGACAAGCCGACGTTAAACATTGGCCTGTGACTAGCCGACTGTTAAACATGTGCCTGAAACAAGCCGATGTTAAACATTTTCCTCTGACTAGCCGACGTTAAACATTTGCCTGTCACTACCCGACTTTAAACATTTGCCTGGTTGAGACAAGCCGACTGTTAAACATGTGCCTGCAACTAGCCGACGGCAAACATTTGCCTGTGACTAGCCAACTTTAAATATTTGCCTGTTTGAGACAAGTCGACGTCGTTAAACATTTGCCTAAGACAAACTGATGTTACACATTTAAGAAATAAATTGTAAATGTGTCTACCACTAAACTTGCAGTGCCTTGGTTGCAAAATCATAGGGTCATAACCTCTTGTGATAAACGTTTTAACAAGTTTAATAATAATTGTATGAAAGTGTTCATGATCTAGGACCTTAAGTTTGAAAATCACGTCCCCACAGAAGTCAGGTTGTGATATTCCTAGTCGCAAAAGAGATCTTGAATTAAGTTTATATAAACAATTTTTTTAAGTTTAATTGTCATAAATGTAATAACATGCCACTATATATATGAAAAACGCTGTATCTACTGTTGATATTGTCCAGATAAAAATACCTGATGGACGGGATTTGAAGATTATCGATACCAAGTGCCGTAGGCCCGTGGTGTCGATGTGTTTCAAGTCCCAAATACCAGATTTCGATCTCGCACAATACAAACTACAAACCCGCTAGAACTATGTTATTTCTTATCTGACATGGTTGTTATGCATTTAATACACACATTCTCGAGAGATTGAACATAATAAAAAAAAAAGTCTCACTGCTTACAATGTATGCACATCTCTCAAAACCAAACTAATAACATCTACAGCGTTATTTCTTTTTAACAATTTCAATTTGTTGTGTGAGCGTAACTTTCTTTAAAATAACGTTTAAATCGTTATTTTGGATGTTTTCGGACGTTTAAACTCGTGTAAAATGACTTCCTAACGTTTGGGGGACGTGACGGTCCTGATAGGAATTTTAAAAACTCCTCAGTAACCAATCAGCCTTAAGCGTTTTAATGAAACCATGTCAGCGTTGCCTTTGTGAGACAAGCAGATGTTATATATTTTCCCGTGTCCGACAGACAGACGTTAAACATTTGCCCTTGCGAGACAACCCGACGTTAAATATTTGCCTGACACAAGCTGGCTTTAAGCATTTGCCTGTTTGAGAAAAGTAAAAAAATAGAAAGTATTATTAGTATTCAACATTTACATTATTATGTCGTGTAGTTGTAATAACGAGCGTAAGAGGTCGAATCTCATTTCCTGCCGATTCGGCATATCAAGTTACAAAACATGGCTTAGAAACAATGGTTGATTCACTTCGACTAGAGATGGTGAAATCTGGTGTTAACGTTTCCATCGTAGAACCGGGTAATTTCTCAAGAGCCACTGCGAACGGAAGTGACGAAGTGGTAAGAATATTATGTGTACGCATTTCCAGACGGTTTAGAATTAGGCGGTATTGTTTACAAGTAACCGATCATAACCATGACGTTATGTATTCACAACGTGTATAGAAAACAGACTGTATACTAGTATGTGGAACTGCATAAAGCCAACATCGCTGTGGCTGGAATTTATTCTATCCATCGTATCCATTGCGCTGTGGAATGGAAGGCATTACTTTTCTCTTAAAAAAGAAATAAATACTGAAGGGGTTGCATTGGAAGTAACAAACACAAACAACAGATAAATGTAGCAGACTCGGTCTTATCGTCTCACGCCTCATGACACTGGGTTAAAGCTGTACAGTCCCTATTTTAACTGGTAATAACTCATGAATATGAATGAGTCTCATATGAAGTAGTTTCAAATCGACGAACACCCCAAAGGTCGGTATATAAGCAGAAATAGATACGTAAAAGTTCACATTTTTATTTAGCCTCCGTACAGGTAACATCGATAAATATACGGCTCCAGAATACATGTGCTAAACAAATAGTTGCCCGGAACGGGATTTGAACAACAGCCTTGGACTTGCAAGTTTTGAAAGATGTACGCTGAACCACTAGCCCACTGCTATGTATTGGTATATTGTAGCATTTTTAACACTAAATAGGCATTACGTAATAACAAGCGCGCGCACACAAACTCATCAAGCGCTAAATAACAAGTAGAGATTTGGTTGATTTGAGGTGAAGTATTAGTTTCATATTGATGACATACAGTATTACATCAGGCAATGTTAATTTACACGTGCGACAATATGGACTACATAATTATTGATCCATCTTTAGTTGCGTTCAAATATGTTATTTTGCCTCATAATATATGGTAGGTAGTATACTATTTTCTTTTTTCTGTAAAAATTACTGTTACCTGTGTATAGGTACGATGTGCACTGGTCGATGTATATACAGTAAATGATTTCCTGCGCTATATTTGCTTGCTTAAATACCCGATTTCGACATGAGCCGGTGAACATGAAGTTACAAATAATGACACGAAATATAAAAAGATCGGACAGGGAAAGTAGCATTCAAGGAGGACAGTCAACCACAAAACACAGAAACAAACACGCAAACAGACAAACAAGAAGACAAAAGCAATAATAAATGCAAACGACATCACAAACACAAAAGGGTTGACAATAGGGCTACCGCCTTGGAACGGTCAGTGGCAAAGTAGGCCACTGGGGGTTTAAACCGGACAAGCCTACAAAGAAGAAATCGATTGATATACGGACTCTGATATAGTGATGTAGCTTTAGGCGATATTCTACTTTAATGCCACAAAGATTAGGCTTGATGATCTCAAAGTACCAGTAAGTAATAATACTACTGATTTTTAGTCGGGGAGACATTTTACGGTCGCCAAACAGCACTAAACAAACGCTAGTGTGAATGTCAATAAATACTGAAAAGGAGATCCCTTGGAAGCAACAAAGAGAAAGACAGACACGAAACTGTTGATGCAAAGAATCAATTCGCCGGTAGCAATGAAACACTTCATATCTTTGCTTCAAATTGCTTTGCTTTGCAAATTTTGAATGATGTTTATGACTGCTGACATTTCATTAAAGTTCTCCCCAACTACTTCTGATCACTCTTATTACTTACTGGTCCTTTGGGATTATCAAGACCAAAATTTGTAACTTTAAAGCAGAGTTTCAATACAGCCGGAGCTTGGGAGCGTTAGAGGTGTTGCACCTTATATTACATCTCATGACTCAATAAAAGAGAATCAGCTACTTTTCTCTCTTGATTGTGTTTTATGTTTCCAAGAGATCCCCTTTTAAGTATTTCTTATAGATGCATAATAATGGAGAAAAACATAAATTTATACTTCAATATGTTTACATTATGGCATTTTTTTTCTTAAAAACCTTAACAGTCATCTGTTTTCAGTTCTTTGTCTGATGTTATGTCTACTGAAAATAAATACGATGTCTGCTGTGAATTTCAGGGTGCCTAGATGTCGAATATGAATCGAGATTGTTTTATTAGTTTACATATGCTTTCATACCTGATATCATTGAATAGAATGAAAACGGACGCTCCTGAATCTGTTTGCAATGTTCGCGTAGCCATCCCCTAAGTTTCGCTTAGCCAAAAATTCATTTTGACCCTCTCTGTTTACGTGTAATTTTATTGACAGCTGTAACCAAAATGTCGACGGCGGAATATTCTATTTTTCTAGGGTAGGGTGACTTAAAAAATCAGTTGACCAATAGTGGTGTAAATAATGAAATAGAAACGCAGTATACTATTTACCTACCTTGTATTTGCTAGATATAACGTTTTTCATTCCAAAATAAAGGATAAGTATGATCGATTGCTGGAGGTGCTGAACATTTAACAACAACAACACCCTGCATAACCTACGTTTTATTTGGTACATCCGAGCCCTAGACACAGACATGCGCGGACGACAATTTCTAAAAATAATGCCGCCATGTTGTTTTATTTTTTACACTGTAAACATGGGGGGACAAAATGAATTTTAGGCTTTGTGAAGCATAACGGATGGCTATGGCAAGATTGTAAAAAGATCCAGGAGCATCTGTTTTCATTCATCAGGTATGAAAACATGTAGCAAGTAATAAAAAAAATCTCGATTCATATTTGACGTCTAGGCGCCTTGAAATTCACAGTAGATTGTTTATAGAAGTCAGGCGAAATATATATACAATTTGCAGCAGTAAAGTCTGAAATGAACTTAAAGGTACAGGCAAAAATATTTTTTGAAAGTATTTATAGTAACAGTATGCTCGTTTTAATTTCATTTTAAAAACATACATGCATCTAATTTGCCAGTTTAGGCGTTACAGAGACGACGCAGAACAGATGTGGAAGAACGCTTCTGATGACGCCAAATCCACATATGGAAAGGAGTACCTGACTGGAATGATTGATGCGATAAGACTTAATGGTGCAACCACAACAAAACCGGTGATTGACGCCATTGAAGACGCACTAATCAGTGAATGACCACACACGGGGTATCTGGGGGATGGTGGAACTGGGTGGATGGATGTTGACGCGGTACGTATAGAATAAAAAAAAGAAATATTGCAGGAGATCAACGTTGATTTTTTATTACCTGTTCCTATTTTCCTTATGTCTTATTCGAATAAATAGTAAGGAAACATTCTTTCAAACAAACAATCGGAAAAGGTCATATAATAATATTACAAATGTTGCTTTCTTTTCAAGTAGCTATCCCGCCAAATAACGACACAATTACACTACAAAACCTTTAATCAAAACGTGAAACCGGCGCCAGGTCATATAATAATGTATATCTGCCGATTAAAAGGTATACACTACCCAACTTTTATAATCGATCACCCAGGTTTTTTTGAAAATAACACGAATACTAAAATTTAAAATTGGAAATCACCGAAACACATACCAATTATTGATTAGGGTTATCAACATGGTTTTAGTCAGATCAAGGCAGATTGAGTTTTATAAATCAGTAGCGATATTTGTTAAATGGCGCCAGTTAAAATTTCAAATGAATTATTAAAAAATATACAATTCTTTGAAAAGTTGAGCAGTGTATATTTATTTGTATATTTATTAACATGTTCTTAGAATACCTGTGATTGAATAGGCGTAAGATGAATTATGAGTTAAACTCTTAATTCGACGGTCCAATTTTGTGGTTTCGCCCGGCTGGTTAAAGCTGTTTATATTGTGTCAATATATTTTGGATTCTCAGAATATGTAAGTTATATAATATATATACCTCGTCGTCTGTAGGTATAGAAATGGTTTGCGTATGATGTAAAATGTGGCTGTTATTGGTGGGAAAGCTATTTTAAAAATGACTATGAATGATTATCTATGGATATTTGTTAGGCTTGTCATGAATGGTTGTGACTGAGTCGAATCAATGACAGTGATGCATTTAAATATTTTTAATGCAGCTTATGTCAAAAGTATGTCATATAAATATACAAGTATGCTTCTTTTTTTTACCTCATCAACCAAAAAGACGATGTTGATGTTAATATTCTATAAATAGTTTCATTGTAAACCATAGTTATACCATGACTACGTTTTATATTATAGACACTTGCTCGATACTATCACTTGCTGCCGACATGGTTATATGACTGGATCATTATTACAAGGACCAAATGCGACAGATTCCCAGATTACGCTAAGAAGAAACTGGAGTAATGTATACATTTGCGGTTGCAATGTGTCTATATTGTTCCAGGTCAATACCAGGTGGGTGGTATTTGAAGGATCATCGATAGCAAGGGCAGTAGACCACAAGTGTTGATGTGTTTCAAATCCCAAACACTAGTTTTGATCTCGGACAATATAAATCCGCTAAATTAGTTTATTTCACAAATTCGCACAGCTAACATTATATGTTCCAACACCAAATGAAGAAAATATAGACTTTCTACTGTTTCAAACATTTCAGTTTGTAGCTAGAACGTAACGTTTCTAAAAACTAACGTAATCGTTGTTTTTGAGTTTTAGTTGACTTATAAAATCGTTTCAAATGACGTTTTAATGGTGGAGTTACGTGACGTCAGAGGTTTTGATAGGACTTTTAAAATGTTTTCAATAAAAATCAGCACTGAGTTATTTAATAAACTATGTCAGATTCACATTTTCAAGCAGGTAGTTCTCGAGAAAGAATAGAATGACATGAATACATATGTCAAATATGTAGCACTTACGATATTGAGGACGAGTTCCATTGAGTCTTGACATTTTCTGTTTACAATTAGAAGTAGATATATATAAAATAAAAAGTAATTAATAATGTTTTTTCTTCAATCAAAACAAAAGAAATACATTTGGGAAGCATTCTCTTTAATAATCGATATATAACACAATCGCGTTCATTCCCATTTGAATATAATTAAATCTTCTATAGTATTGTATTAGATTTTTTACTATAATTATTGTTTTGTGTTCATCTTATCTCTTTTCCTCTAAACTTAATTTACGAAACCGATGGATATACATTTCCTCTGAAGGATTCGGGTGACATATACCCGAGTAAGGTACTTGGACATTTTAACATTGGTGTCGATAGGGACAATAATTGGTGGTTTCATACCTGAGAATGGTAAGCAATGCTCGTATTATTGCAAACAATACCTTTTTGATTCAACAATTGCTATCTCGGGCAATTATCGATTTCAATGTAATACATAATATATCCTTTGATCTTCTCTCATTTAATTGGTCGTTAATTACTATGTCTATTCTAACGCTGTGGAAAACGACCACTTACTAGAAATCATTGCCTTTCGTGTTGTGATGCTGATGATATTGTTATGACAGAAAGCGCTCGGGAATAAATGTGTAATAAAGAGTACGATAAAGAACCGTTGAAAACGGCCGAGCACGTCACATACGAAATATTGCAGTCTCGGTTTGATTGTTCATGAGCGGTAGTGAAATATGCTAGCTACCGCTTACGCCCTCTAGCTCCGGGTTGAGCAGAATTCAATATTCATAAAAATCAACAGTACAGAATTGTAACCATACCGAAGATGACAAGCATATGGCGGTGGATATAGCAATATTTGTATCTTTATTTCATCGCCTATATCCAGCGGCGTATGGTCCCAGGATCTAATAAAAGTGTATGCCCCGACGAGCGAAATAAACAAAAAGGAATTTAGTTAAGAGCAGCGGTTATGAGTCCTGCGTATCACAAGTAACAGTCAAAAGATTATGTTAAAAAGCAAACATATACTATGAGCCTTTTATCGGCCGGAGTAAGTCCTGCTTGAACAGCTATTTCCTCAATATTGCAAGCTGATATTATTTGTGTATATTCGTAAGAAAATATTAGTGCATATGTGTTTTAATTGTTTTTGTAGTTCAATCCATTTGTATATCTTGCTAGTAATATTGTAATGTTTCATATATATAGTGTAACATATCTGTAATACAAGCTTATAAAAGTCAATTGCCGAGGACTGATTTCCGCTGAATTTTATAGTGTTTTGCCCAACGCCTCACTTTTTATCGATGCGTACATCTGATAATTATATTTTATTGATTTCATTCTTCTGATAAAGAATATCTAATTTTGGTTTTCATTTGGTCTAAATCCATCAAGTATTAAGAAAGTTAAGACTATAGAAGTTGTTTATTTGATTTGAAGAATTGCTGACATTCGCAACAGAGTACTCAAATGCCAAAGTCTCAGAATCAATCAGATTTATTCCGTATCCGTTTCGTATAATATTGTTTGAAATATGTTAACATTGTATGATTTAAAAATGTTTGGCTTATTTAAGGCTTGAACTCTGAACCTTCGGTTCAGTAGACACATAGTAGACGACGCTCCAACCGGTGCAGTTGGTTTGTTGCGGTATTAAATAGTATATAACAAATGCCACGATCTGTAATCCGATTGGTTCGGATAATTTGGCATGTGAGCGATGACACAAGGTCGGACCTAACTCAAATGCAAAAACTGCTTACAATCTAGTTCAAATTTATATTCGTGCACCGCGAAAAGCCACAAGCCTCCTATATTTGTATTTTATCGACTATTTGTTGATACCTATAAATATTGTTAATCATGTTTCGAAATGTAAAATCTGCACTGTATTACGTGTAGATCTTTCTGATGTGTATGTTAATACAAATTTGTTAAAACAACCAAGGAGATCTGGATATTTTAAACTTAATAACGCTCTTCTCAATAAGAATATACGGGAAGGCATTAAAGAGCACCGATCACTTCAACCATTCCCTCTATACATTTTTATTAAACCAAATTTTTCTATTTAACATTATGTAGTAATTTATTGTTAAACATAATTCCATAATCATTGCGTTTTTACATTATTGTACTGAAAAGTCTTCACCACACTTTCTGTTGTGATAATGTCGTTTTCATTATATAGTTAATTTGCTCTTTGTTTGTGGTACAGTGCGGATCTACGGTGCCATTGTGGTACAGTGCGGATCTACGGTGCCATTGCGTTTGGGTGCTATGATTTCTATAGGACCATTTTTCTCATTTAAGAAGTTTATGACTCTACACGTTTTTATTTGATTAAAAAAATTGCCGACAATAAAAATGCATTAATGGTTGTTCTGATTTCTGCCAATGTATTTAGTACTTGCTTTATGGCTTACTAAGCTGTTGATTTTTATATTCATATATGCATTATAATCTATGTTTTATACTTGTATTACCTATTAATGTTGCCTTGTTCGTTAGGGAACATAGCCCAGTGGGGATTTATTTATTATTCTTCCGTTTTATTGGAATGATAATATGGTAAGGGGTAATAACGGTGCACCCTAAAACTGGTTTAAAACCAAAGCGTCCTTGTGTCACTGACCGTTGACCGTTCCAACAATCCGTAATAGTTCTGTATATAAAAAAAATAATATCTTAACATCGTATGATTTAAAAATATTTGGCTTATTTAAGGCTCGAATCCTACTGTAACTGGACTGGGTGAGAGAAAATAGATCTGGTATGTTCCGACAGGAAGATTTGTCATCATTTTTCCCTTTAAAATCAAACTCTTTAACTGTAACTCCGGGGCAAATTTACACCAAAGCCACACTTCAAACAAATTCTTAGAGGTTAAGTCGTTTAAGCAAAGTTAACGGACGACTGAAAGACGCGGTCACAACAACGCACTTTGAGAGTTTTGTCTGTGGAAAAAGGGGCCGTGGCCGAGTGTTTAAAGTGTCTGATTTAAAATAACCTGCCCCTGACCAATATGGGTTCGAGACCTCATGGAACAAGGAATCATTATGTGAGGAGGCTATCCAGATGACTTGTGGAACGTCGTTGGTTCTATCCAGGTGCACGCCCGTTAACGAATATTACCATATGAAGCTGGAAAGTCGTCATATGATATTAGCCGTTGTTCCGACTATAAAATCAAATTCAATTCAAGTCTCTTGCAGATCCTCTATATAAGCTTAGAACAAATGTGAAGGACTTATTTTATCAAAATGCCATAACTATTTAAGGCGATATGACCTATAGCACAATTGTAAAAAAAATTATAATGGAAGTGGATGCAAAAGCATAAAATGGCAATCCAAGAATGTATAGATTTAAATTAGTTTAATGCAACTGTAGATTGTGTTTGCTTTAAACAATGTTCATCAATATGCCACACATAATGTTAAAGGGCGTAATATCGTCATCATTCCAAGATGTGTGACTCCATTTTTGTTTGTTGTTTTTGTAAATTTCCTATATTGCGAATCGCTTAATTAATAATTTCTGTTATTAAGATGTTTTAAGATGAAAGCGTCTTCAGTGATCTTCTCATTGAACTCAATGTTCAAATGATAGAAATAAGTATCAAAATCGAACAGGAAATGAAGCTTTTACAGAACACAGTAAACCCCAAAACACGCAAACCGACAAATATGAATGGCAATGTCAATAAGGAATAAAGGCATATGACGTCACAAACATAAAAGGTTTGACAATAATGTTACCGCCTTCCCAGTAAACAAAAGACGTTGGCTAGACGTAGTATAGACGTCGGACCCCGACGTTGGATCAACGTTGGATTGTGGTTGGATTTGAAAGTTTATTAGACGTCAGACCACGACGTCTAACCTACGTCGGGGTCTGACCATTTTCCAACGTAAATCCAACCATTTACCAACGTGAATCCAACCATTTACCAACGTGAATCCAACCTTTGACCAACGTGAATCCAACCATTTACCAACGTGAATCCAACCATTTACCAACGTGAATCCAATCTTTTACCAACGTGAATCCAACCATTTACCAACGTGAATCCAACCTTTTACCAACGTGAATCCAACCATTTACCAACGTGAATCCAACCATTTACCAACGTGAATCCAACCTTTTACCAACGTAAATCCAACCTTTTACCAACGTGAATCCAACCATTTACCAACGTGAATCCAATCATTTACCAACGTGAATCCAACATTTTACCAACGTGAATCCAACTATTTACCAACGTAAATCCAACCTTTTACCAACGTAAATCCAACATTTTACCAACGTGAATCCAACATTTTACCAACGTGAATTCAACCTTTTACCAACGTGAATCCAACCTTTTACCAATGTGAATCCAACCATTTACCAACGTGAATCCAACCTTTTACCAACGTGAATTCAACCTTTTACCAACGTAAATCCAACATTTTACCAACGTGAATTCAACCTTTTACCAACGTGAATTCAACCTTTTACCAACGTGAATTCAACCTTTTACCAACGTGAATTCAACCTTTTACCAACGTGAATCCAACCTTTTATCAACGTGAATTCAACCATTTACCAACGAGAATTCAACCATTTACCAACGTAAATCCAACATTTTACCAACGTAAATCCAACCATTCACCAACGTGAATTAGGCCTTTTTAAATCTAAATTCAACCATGTTCAATATACATCATAATGTATGTGCAGATGTGGAAAGCTCCAAAAACAGACTACCGCTTTTGAACAATCAAACTGAGACTGCAATATTCCGTATGTGTCGTTTTCGGCCGTATCCAAAGGTCCATTATCATACTCTTTTTTATAGCACAGTGGCGTTGCTTGTGCAGTGTGGCGGCAGTAAAACGTCTCCCCGCGCTTGTAATCAGTACTGGTATTCATTCGATGTTTGTAGATCGCTGAGCCCGATACTTATATTTAATTATCGGTGGTACTTTTTCATTTTTTTTTGTTTTCTTACTTAATTTTCGATTCAGTGGTTCCACTACTCAGGCCGATTAAAGGTTATATTTTGAAGAACGTTAAATATTTGAAGTTTGTATATAGGTGTATGAGTGAGTGGATGTTGTAAACAATGATTTTTTTTGTATAAAAAGCCTTGCTTTTCTTGACAATAAATAAGAGAATTGTTGGCATAGTCCAAATAAGCTGTTCTTTTTTAATATTCGTAATCTTTGTATAACTAAAAAGTTACTCAATCAGGGTTACTGTTACAATAAACTTCGTAAAACCTTTGCAAAATTTTATTATCGTAACCCTGATCTTCTTTCCAAATATAAAATTAATTTAAGGACTCTTCTGCGACTGGGACTTTCACAACCTGACTTCTATGGTGATGTGATTTATAAACTTGTTAAAAAGTTTATCAAAAGAGGTTATGACCCTATCATTTTGCAACGTACTGTATGCTTGGTGGTGGACCCTTTTACAGTTCGCCACTATGCTTTCCTCTTTAATTGTACGATGACCGGACAGGCTGTGGACCCTATGATGACGCCTACATAAAGCCCATTGGGACGGTAGCGTTTGATGTTTGTCCATGATCTTTCTTGTCGTGCCCTTAATGGTTTATTCTCTTACTGCTCTGGCTTCTGCAAAGTCACTTCATTGTGGCTTTCTAGGCTATTGTTTTGTTGTATTATATTTACACGAGCATATTTGTGTTTTACTTATATTGCCTATTGATGCTGCCTTGTTGGTTAGAGATTAGATCATGCGGGGATTTCTTTATTTACACTGTCCTGTTTTAATGGGATGACAGTAGGGTAAGTGTGAGGTCTGGTTCACCCTAGAACCGGTTTAAACCCCCAGTGGCCTACTTTGCCACTGACCGTTCCAAGGCGGTAGCCCTATTGTCAACCCTTTTGTCAACCCTTTTGTGTTTGTGGTGTCGTTTCCATTTATTATTGCTTCTGCCTTCTTGTTTGTCTGTTTGCGTGTTTGTTTCTGTGTTTTGTGATTGACTGTCCTCCTTGAATGATACTTTCCCTGTCCGATCTTTTTATATTTCTTTTCAGTGTCAGGCTCCAAAAGAATTGAGATTGCAACAGTTAACGACAACAACTGCTCGTACTTTCTTTTGAAAGAATTTTCTTTAAAACAACTGGGCCTGTATACATAAGAAATTGCCTATATTCTGTAGCTTTCCATCGTTCAATTTCAAACAATGTTCTGGGCTCCCTTGCAAATTCGTTTGCCAATTTTCCAGAAAAAGACACAAGTCTATTTGAAAGTTCAGCAATCTGTCTTGCTGAAAGTTTACACCGACTTGGATCCTGTCTAAGAAACCATAGAATTATTTTAACAACATCAAGACAGACCATGTGCATATAGTCCAAACAAAAAACAGAAACACATTGTACATTGTATACAACAAATGGAGTCGCACCACTCTGATGCGACCGATATCTCCCTAAAGCGAAATCTCCATCTGTTCTTAAAGGACACATTTCTTCAGAATAGAGCACCACACGATTGTCTTTCCAGTATCCCCGAACAGTACATCTTTCACACGCATAATAACCGGTGAGGTATTTAATGTTCTTTTAAAAAAGCTCTGGCAGGAGCATCACATATGAAAGCATTGGTACGTATATTAAAAGTTTAGTCCATTCTCAACCAGCTCATTAAGCTCTGTTAAAAAGTCTGTCAAAAAGTCTTCGCCAGAGTTTGGTTTTCTCGATCCATAGAAAATTGAAACTATAATTGGTGTATAATGTCCAAGACTACATCATCAATAGCAGATTTGCTTAACTGATTTTTAGTTGACCATGCCTCCATCTTTCCCCTGAAGCTTTTTTCATCTACTTCATTTTCTGACAAACATTCTGAATCTGATTCTGAAGATTAATATGTTTCTGAAAACCCAAAGTCTGACCCATCACTAACATTTGACTCATCACTATCTGTTGTACTGTTTTGATCCGTTAAATTAGTTACAACTTCTTCATGAAGAATTCCTTGTTCAATGACATCTGGTATGTCATCATCACTGCTACTATCCATAGTCAATGCCCGTACCTCTGCATGATTTTAACGCCAGCGTCTCAAGTAAGACATGATTTTATCGCTGTAAAACGTTAGTATGGTAATAGCATGCAATGTTCTCATGCACTTAATTATAGTCCAGTCATTTAATTACTGTAATTACACCCCCTCTGTTGTATAATGAAATATAAAAAGATCGGACAAGGAAAGTAGCATTCCAGGAGGACAGTCAACCACAACACACAGAAACAAACACGCCAACAGACAAACAAGAAGGCAAAAGTAATAATAAATGCAAACGACATCACAAACACAAAAGGGTTGACAGTAGGGCTACCGCCTTGGAACGGGCATCAAAGACTCCAGTAATGATCTACGGACAATCAATTAATTACAGTACCAATCCTGGCCTATTTAGTATGGGGCCACACAGGTAGCTTGGACGGATATATACACTGTACATTGCATGCAGAGGGCATTCTTAATATTGTCTCTGTCTAGGATAGATATCTTCATTAAACTGGTAGTGTTCCAGAACTGAGTTGTGTTTATTAACATTGTCACACATTCAGTTAACAATATAACATGGTGGCAGCGGTGAGGTGATTAACAGCGACTCTTGCAGTGGATAACTAATGACATGCTGGAGTAAATTTGTGACAGTATTGCTGTTTTTTCAGATAAGTATTGGAGAACTTGTGATAAGTTAATATGGCGGCTTTTAATTTTGCAAATTCAGACGCGTCTGATTTTGCTAAACCAGAAGCATTGGAAGAATGGTTTAAACGATTTGAAAGGTTCAAGACGGCGACGGTTTTAGAAGAGAAGACAGAAAAAACGTAAATAAATGCATTATTGTATTCAATGGACAGCGAGTCTGAGGACATATTAGCGTCATTTGGACTGTCAGATGAACAAAACGTTGACAAAACTGTCACGGATAGATTAAACAAGTACTTTATACCAAAGCGTGCCAAATTCAATCAACGGATGCAACTCGAGGTCGAATGTGTAGACACTTTTGTTACTAATTTACACAAATTATCAGGGAATTGCCAGTTTGGAACGTTGTACGAAGAAATGATTCGGGATAGGATTGTCGTGGGATTAACAAACCACAGACTGTCGGAAAAACTCCAGTTAGACGCTGAGCTAACATTAGAAAAAGCTATTACAGTAGCCAGATTGAGTGAGGCCGTGCAATCTCAGCAGTCTGTCGTACGGGGTACAAACTCACAACATGTAAATACGGACGTAAATACGGAGAGTATTAAAACAAAAATGAGATATAGGGTCCTATAGAAACCACAGCGTCCGAGCGCAAAGGCATCGTAGGTCCGCACTGTACTGCAAACAAGGACTTGAAAATACAATGAAAGAGACAAAAAAACAACAGAAAGGGTGGTGAAGACAGGTTACCGACTTGGAACGGTCAGTAGGCAATAAGGCCCACTGGTTAGCTTGAATCGATTTTATATGCGCACAATCCTATCCTGTCTTCAGCGCGCCCAAATAGACAAGATAGTGTAAACAAAACTACATCCCATCAAAAGCAATTCTCTAACAATAAAGTCCACAT
This sequence comes from Cyrtodaria siliqua, assembly GCA_037043455.1. NCBI lineage: Eukaryota > Metazoa > Mollusca > Bivalvia > Adapedonta > Hiatellidae > Cyrtodaria > Cyrtodaria siliqua. The sequence goes on along the minus strand of JAWPHD010009041.1, from coordinate 10,154 downwards.
CCTGAGAAACTAACTGAAGAAACACATACAAAATAATAAAACATCTCAAGGAAGTATCCAGAATCGTACTGAACAACAACCATAGTAGTTGCAGCTAAAGAGAAAACCAATCTAGGGTACGATCAGAAAACCTGAGGGACGAAAGCTCATGCACCCACCTCCCTTAGTTGGGGTTTCAGTAGGTACAATAATAGAGTCCCAAAAGGTAGTCCAGTCATCGCACAAGTGAAAAGTGAAGCGTAATGACTGACTGTAGTGCAGTCAATCACTAAACATGCAGTGCGTTGTAAAACCATAGGGTTATATCCTTTTCTGACGAACTTCCTGATTAAATTTGCAAAACGGTCAGGAAACCAACGTGTTTGGAATAAGCAAAAGTCGCGACAGCCGTCGCAGACTTCCGGAAAGATTGCGTGTTGAGAACGGTGTGGAAATAGGCAGGCACACTCTAGAGACAAATGTCCTGCCACAGATGCCAGGTGCTTCAAGTACGACCGTAAAGGCCATTTTCAGAAGTGTTGCAAGTCGGATGTTGGGGAAATTCTGACACAACAGCAAGATCTGGGGAGACCACCAGATGAGAACTTTCTTGGGAATCTCAATGCTGCAAAGTCATGCAAGCCGTATACCATTACACTGGACAAAAATCACACAATGGTTGATTCAAGGGCGGATGTGACCGTGATTTCAGACAAACAGTTCAACAATACTTTTATAGGAATTAAGCTGGCAAAAACTGACAAAAAACTGTGCGATGCAGGAAATTCTCAGCTAAACGTGTTAGGAAAGTGGAATGTTTATTGGAATCAAATGATGCATTTAGTGTTCAGGATATATACGTAGTGCATGGTCTTAAGGAAGCACTTCTTGGTCGACCTGCGATTATGGGACTAGGAATTATCAAGGAGGTAAACATATCTTCTCTTGACGCGGAATCTGAACATTATCGCGATGAATTTCCGAAATTATTTAATGGATTAGGAAATACAGACTGGGAGTACAAAATTTCGCTTGATCAAAATGCCCAGCCGTACTCGCTGTTCACATCGCGTAGGATTCCCATTCCTCTCATGGATAAGGTTAGGGCTGAGCTTGATAGAATGTTGAGGCTAGGGGTAATCTCAAAAGTAAATGAACCCACTGAGTGGTGTGCACCTATGGTTGTGGCACCAAAGGCCAATGGCCAAATAAGGATATGTGTAGACCTGTCTAAACGTAATGAGTCAGTTAAACGTGACAAGTTGCAAATGCCATCCGTAGATGAGTCACTGTCAAAGTTAGCAGGGGTCAATATTTCTCAAAAATCGATGCCTCAAGTGGGTTTTGACAAATCAACCTTGCCGAAGAGAGTCGCCATCTCACCTGTTCCATAACACACTTCGGTAGTTTCTGTTTAAACCGCCTTCCTTTCGGAATGAAATCGGCACCGGAATTTTACCAAAAGAAGATGTCAAAATTACTGGAGGGTCTCCCAGGAGTAATTTGCCAAATAGATGATGTTCTTGTATTTGGAGCAACAAAGCTTAAACATTACACTAGGCTTCACATAGTGCTACAGATCATTGAGACAGCAGGTATCACACTAAATGACAAGTGCGAGTTCTATAAGCCCTCCCTTAGGTTCCTAGGTCATATAGTAGACCAGCACAAGAAACTGCTTTCAAGAAAATTAAGACTGACTTGATTTCACCAGCAGTCCTGGCGCAATACGATCCCGGGAAGGAAATATTAGTTACAGCTGATAGTTCGTCATATGGGTTAGGGGGCGTAATTCGCCAAAAACACGGTGAAACCTGGATACCGGTGGCATATGCATCTCGTTTTCTGACAGAAACAGAGCAGAGATATGCACAAATAGAAAATGAATGTCTTGGATTAACAGGGTCTGTGAAAGATTTGCAATTTTTAATAGGAGTTCCATTTCATATGGAAACATATCATAAACCCCTGGTTCCTCTGTTAAGCACCAAGAATTTAACACTCCCAGAATACAGAGATTTTGAATGTGACATGAGATTTCAGTTCTCAATTAGCTATACAGCCGGGTGTAAACTGATCATAGCAGACTGCTTATATAGAGCACCCCTGTCTACCCCATGCGGTTCAGATAATGAGGCCAGTTTAGAAATAGACGCTTATGTAAAGGCAGGCATAGAAAATTTACCAGCTTCTCCTAATCGACTGGAACAAGTTAAGTCACATTACAAGCAGGATGAAGTTTGTAGCAACCTTATATCATTTTGCAATAAGGCATGGCCAGACAAATCAACACTTAATGATAGGTTGAACAATACTGGTCATACAGGGGTGAAATCACATTTCAAAAGGGGTTTCTCTTGAAAGGGGATCGGCTGATTATTCCTGAGATCTTGCAGTCAGAAATAAATGCTTGAAAGAATTCATGAGGGTCACTAGGGAATTTCAAAGTGTAGGGAGCGAGCAAAATCTTCAATATAGTGGATAGGTCTCAGTTCCGCACTGGAAACATTGGTCAAATCCTGTCAAAAATGCATTGAGCATACTAATGATCATGCAGAGCCAATGCTGTCATTTGCTTTCCCTTGTCGAACTTGGCAATGAGTAGCAACATATTTATTTGAGCTAAAAGGCCAGACATATTTACTGATTGTAGACTACTTCTCTAGGTATATTGAAATTGCCAAGCTTAGCAGTTTAGGCTCAACCACAGTCATCAGTCACATGAAGTCTATATTTGCGCGGCATGGAATACCAGAAATTGTATTTTCGGACAATGGCAGTTGTTACAATTCAGCTGCATTCAAACAGTTTTCCTCATGTTACGGTTTCAAACATATAGTAGTGTTATTTTTACTGGTCATTTGGGACCGACGAGCCCAATATAGGTGGCTTGGAAGTATAATACCGCTTAAGCCGGTGCTAGGGGACGTGAGAGGTGTTGCTTCTTTCATTACTTCTCATGAACAGACTCAATATAACCGAGTCTGCTACTTTATTATCTTAATTGTGTTTGTTGATCTTAAAGGATCACCTTTATCAGTATATATAACCAGTTATCCAAGGTATGCACAAAGCAATGGACTCGCGGAACCATCGGTGCAAACAATTAAAAATACGCTTAAAAAGGCCGATGATTCATATTTGGCGCTCCTAGCTTACAGAACAACGGCACAGCATAAGTTTCCCTGCCCTATTTTTGCTGATGGGTCGTAAGTTGCAATCTGTCATTCCAGTAAGACCAGAGGTTTTAGCTCCGAAATGGAAAATTTCATTAATATTAAGCAGTTATAATCGCGGAATAAAACTGATCAAAAGAAAACATATGATTCGCGTCATCGCGCACAAAATCTGGCCGATTTAACGAATAAACAAGAAAAGGTATAACACATATATTATACCATGGGAAGTACGGACTGCATGTAGATGTTCTGGATCAGGGATCGTTTTGATAGTGAAGGTCACCGGTACCTTGACCTTTAAATGAATAAGGATAAGGGTCATGTACTGGTCATGAGCAACCATTCATCTTTTCAAGTTGGAGGACCTAGATCCATCAAGTTTGTGGTTGTTGATAGGACATTGTATTGAAAGTGAAGGGCACCGCAACCTTGACCTTCGACCTGGTGACCGGAAAACAACGGGAGGTCAATGACCTCGGAGCTCTACTGATTGATTTTGATTTCAGGAAGTAGTCGATACAAACTTGCTTTTTGAAAATCTATTTTTAGCTGTAGCGGCCATCTTGAATTTCCGGCCGACCTGAAATTTTACTTGGATCAATTAGACATCAAGAGCAGCTTTCCTGTGAAGTTTCATGAAAATCCGTCAAGTAGTTTCAGAGGAGTAGTCGCTACAAGTTGTCATTATATAACTCTATGTAAACAAAGATGGCCGCTGACAGCCATGTCTAACATTGAATCAAAATGATGTTCGACTCCTATAACCATCATGCCATGCTGATCATTTTAGAAAAAGTCCCATATCAATATCTCTTATAGTTTTCAAGAAGTAGTCGCTACAAACTTATTTTTTAAAAATCTATTTTTACCCATGGCGGTCATCTTGAATTTCCGGCCGACCTGAAATTTTGCTAAGATCATTTAGACATGAAGAGCAACATTCATGTGAAGTTTCATGAACATCCATCAAGTTGTTTCAGAGGAGTAGTGGCTACAAGTTTTCATTATATAAATCTATGTAAACAAAGATGGCCACTGACAGCCATGTTTAACATCGAATCAGAACGATTTTTGACAAGGACCAACATCACGTCATGCTGTATCATTTTCAGAAAAAGTCCCATATCAATATCACTTATAGTTTTCAAGAAGTAGTCGCTACAAACTTGTATTTTGAAAATCTATTTTTAGCCATGGCGGCCATCTTGAATTTCCGGCTGTCCTGAAATTTTCCTAGGATCAATTAGACATCAAGGGCAACACTGGCAGCCATGTTTAAAGTCGAATCAAAATAATGTTCTACTCGGATAACCATCATGTCATGCTAATAATTTTAAAAGAAGTCCCATATCAATATCTCTTATAGTTTTCAAGAAGTAGTCGCTACAAACTTATTTTTTAAAAATCTATTTTTAGACGTGGTGGCCATCTTGAATTTTAGGTCGACCTAAAATTTTGCTTGGATGAATTAGACATCATGAAGAGCAACATTGTTGTGAAGTTTCATGGAAATCCCTCAAGTAGTTGCAGAGGAGTAGTCGCTTTAAGTTTTCATTATATAACTCTATGTAAACAAAGATGGCCGCTGGCAGCCATGTTTAACGTCAAATCAAAACGATTTTCGACAAGGACCAACACCATGTCATGCTGGTCATTTTAGAAAAAGTCCCATATCAAGCAATATCTCTTGTTGATATAGTTGTCAAGAAGTAGTCGCTACAAACTTATTTTTTAAAAATCTATTTTTAGCCCAGATGGCCATCTGGAATTTCCGGCCGACCTGAGATTTTGCTAGGATCAATAAGACATCAAGAGCAACATTCCTGAAAAGTTTCAAAAGAATCCGCTAAGTAGTTTTAGAGGGGTAGTCGCTACAAGTTTTTACTATATAACTCTATGTAAACAAAGATGGCCACTGGCAGCCATGTTTAACGTCGAATCAAAACGGTTTTTGACAAGGACCAACATCATGTCAAGCTGATCATTTTAGAAAAAGTCCCATATCAATATCACTTATAGTTCTCAAGAAGTAGTCGCTACAAACTTGTATATTAAAAATATTTTTTGCTTTGGCGGCCATCTTAGATTACACATCAACGTGAATTTTGGCTAGGATCAACTAGACTTTATTGGGAATATTTCTGTAAAGTTTCATGATTATCCATCCAGTACTTTCAGAGGAGTAGTCGCTACAAATAAAAGTTTACAGACAGACAGACTGACGGACGCCGCACCACGGCATAAGCTCTGCTGATCTCTGATTTGTGGAGCTAAGAACAGGTTATCTACTGGTCATGACCAACCATCCTTTCAAGCTTGAGGACCGTAGGACCAACCGTTGTGTAGTTATTGATCGGACATCTTTAGATAGCTAATGTGACCGCGACCTTGAACTTTGATGTATGGACCCCAAAATGAATAGGTGTCATCTAGTTGTAATGGTAAAGCGTTCTTCCAAGTTTGGGGGCCCTAGGTTTAACCATTCTGTAGTTATTGATAGGACATCGTTTCGATAGTTAATGTCAACACGACCTTGACCTTTGACCTAGTGACCCCAAAATCAATAGGGGCCATCAATTGGTCATGAGCAATCATCCGTCTAAGTTTGGGTACCCTTCTGCCAACCATTCTGTAGTTATTGATCGGACACCGATTGGATAGTCAATGTTAGCCCGGATGTGACCTTTGACCTGGTGACACCAAAATCAATAGGGGTCAAAATGAACATGGCGCCCCGACCACACTTTGTTGTGGGGAGCAATAATGTAATAATTGAAGGGCACTGGCTTAGTCGTTGCTGGGGTGATTTACGGAAGAATAACCGTGTGACAACCTGCCGTAAGGATGAGTATTACTACCTAGATTTAACGGTCATGATTGAATAATTGGTAGGGAACTGAAGAAGTGAAGGGACACTACAAAATCTGAAATGAAGATTCCTGTGCATCCCCTTAAGTGGGGTGCATGAGATGTTGTAGATTTGGCGGAAAGTGACAAATGAAAATAGGTATTTTGTTGAAAAATATGTTTAATATACAAAAACAACATTACTGATGTGGAAAAAAAATAATTGTATGTACAACTCAGTGTGTCAGGTCCCTGCCAAGACTTGAACTTGAATCTCTTTTCTCGAAAGAAAAGTGTGTTTCCTTACACTACAGAGATCGCCCAGACATCACAGAAAGAGTGTACAAAAGTAAGCGAAATTAATAAAGATGTAGATCAAAAGAATGTCAAACTAAAACTAGAAAGTGTTATTGTTCATGGGACAAAAACGTATGGCTCCCTCATTGCCCGAACAGACATAATTGACGACTCTAGGTCCAACCATTCTCATTGATCTGAGATCGTTTTGATATTCAATATCCCTACGACTGTATCTACAACCTGAATCAGTAATATTTATTGGTCAACCATCCTTCCAAGTTTGAGGACCCTAGGTCCAACCATTCTCTAGTTATTGATTAGACATTGTTTTGTTATTGATTGGGGATCGTTTTGATATCAATAGGGGTCATGTTCTGGTCATGACCAACCATCCTTCCAAGTTTGAGGACCCTAGGTCCAACCATTCTGTAGTTATTGATCGGACAACGTTACTTGTTCTAGTTTTAGTTTGACATTCTTTTGATCTACATCTTTATTAATTTCGCTTACTTTTGTACACTCTTTCTGTGATGTCTGGGCGATCTCTGTAGTGTAAGGAAACACACTTTTCTTTCGAGAAAAGAGATTCAAGTTCAAGTCTTGGCAGGGACCTGACACACTGAGTTGTACATACAATTATTTTTTTTCCACATCAGTAATGTTGTTTTTGTATATTAAACATATTTTTCAACAAAATACCTATTTTCATTTGTCACTTTCCGCCAAATCTACAACATCTCATGCACCCCACTTAAAGGGATGCACAGGAATCTTCATTTCAGATTTTGTAGTGTCCCTTCACTTCTTCAGTTCCCTACCAATTATTCAATCATGACCGTTAAATCTAGGTAGTAATACTCATCCTTACGGCAGGTTGTCACACGGTTATTCTTCCGTAAATCACCCCAGCAACGACTAAGCCAGTGCCCTTCAATTATTACATTATTGCTCCCCACAACAAAGTGTGGTCGGGGCGCCATGTTCATTTTGACCCCTATTGATTTTGGTGTCACCAGGTCAAAGGTCACATCCGGGCTAACATTGACTATCCAATCGGTGTCCGATCAATAACTACAGAATGGTTGGCAGAAGGGTACCCAAACTTAGACGGATGATTGCTCATGACCAGTTGATGGCCCCTATTGATTTTGGGGTCACTAGGTCAAAGGTCAAGGTCGTGTTGATATTAACTATCGAAACGATGTCCGATCAATAACTACAGAATGGTTAAACCTAGGGCCCCCAAACTTGGAAGAACGCTTTACCATTACAACTAGATGACACCTATTCATTTTGGGGTCCATACATCAAAGTTCAAGGTCGCGGTCACATTAGCTATCTAAAGATGTCCGATCAATAACTACACAACGGTTGGTCCTACGGTCCTCAAGCTTGAAAGGATGGTTGGTCATGACCAGTAGATAACCTGTTCTTAGCTCCACAAATCAGAGATCAGCAGAGCTTATGCCGTGGTGCGGCGTCCGTCAGTCTGTCTGTCTGTAAACTTTTATTTGTAGCGACTACTCCTCTGAAAGTACTGGATGGATAATCATGAAACTTTACAGAAATATTCCCAATAAAGTCTAGTTGATCCTAGCCAAATTTTCACGTTGATGTGGAAATCCAAGATGGCCGCCAAAGCAAAAAATATTTTAATATACAAGTTTGTAGCGACTACTTCTTGAGAACTATAAGTGATATTGATATGGGACTTTTTCTAAAATGATCAGCTTGACATGATGTTGGTCCTTGTCAAAAACCGTTTTGATTCGCGTTAAACATGGCTGCCAGTGGCCATCTTTGTTTACATAGAGTTTATATAGTAAAAACTTGTAGCGACTACCCCTCTAAAACTACTTAGCGGATTCTTTTGAAACTTTTCAGGAATGTTGCTCTTGATGTCTTATTGATCCTAGCAAAATCTCAGGTCGGCCGGAAATTCAAGATGGCCATCTGGGCTAAAAATAGATTTTTAAAAAATAAGTTTGTAGCGACTACTTACTTGACAACCTATATCAACAAGAGATATTGCTTGATATGGGACTTTTTCTAAAATGACCAGCATGACATGGTGTTGGTCCTTGTCGAAAATCGTTTTTGATTTGACGTTAAACATGGCTTGCCAGCGGCCATCTTTGTTTACATAGAGTTATATAATGAAAACTTAAAGCGACTACTCCTCTGCAACTACTTGAGGGATTTTCCATGAAACTTCACAACAATGTTGCTCTTCATGATGTCTAATTCATCCAAGCAAAATTTTAGGTCGACCTAAAATTCAAGAATGGCCACCGACGTCTAAAAAATAGATTTTTAAAAATAAGTTTGTAGCGACTACTTCTTGAAAACTATAAGAGATATTGATTTGGGACTTCTTTTACAATTATTAGCATGACATGATGGTTATCCGAGTAGAACATTATTTTGATTCAACTTTAAACATGGTGCCTGCCAGTGTTGCCCTTGATGTCTAATGATCCTAGGAAAATTTCAGGACAGCCGGAAATTCAAGATGGCCGCCATGGCTAAAAATAGATTTCAAAATACTAGTTTGTTAGCGACTACGTTCTTGAAAACTATAAGTGATATTGATATCGGGGACTTTTTCTGAAAATGATACAGCATGACGTGATGTTGGTCCTTGTCAAAAATCGTTCTGATTCGATGTTAAAACATGGCTGTCAGTGGCCATCTTTGTTTACATAGATTTATATAATGAAAAACTTGTAGCCACTAACTCCTCTGAAACAACTTGATGGATGTTCATGAAACTTCACATGAATGTTGCTCTTCATGTCTAAATGATCTTAGCAAAATTTCAGGTCGGCCGGAAATTCAAGATGACCGCCATGGGTTAAAATAGATTTTTAAAAAATAAGTTTGTAGCGACTACTTCTTGAAAACTATAAGAGATATTGATATGGGACTTTTTCTAAAATGATCAGCATGGCATGATGGTTATAGGAGTCGAACATCATTTTGATTCAATGTTTAGACATGGCTGTCAGCGGCCATCTTTGTTTACATAGAGTTATATAATGACAACTTGTAGCGACTACTCCTCTGAAACTACTTGACGGATTTTCATGAAACATTCACAGGAAAGCTGCTCTTGATGTCTAATTGATCCAAGTAAAATTTCAGGTCAGCTCGGCCGGAAATTCAAGATGGCCGCTACAGCTAAAAAATAGATTTTCTCAAAAAAGCAAGTTTGTATCGACTACTTCCTGAAATCAAAATCAATCAGTAGAGCTCCGAGGTCATTGACCTCCCGTTGTTTTCCGGTCACCAGGTCGAAGGTCAAGGTTGCGGTTGCCCTTCACTATCAATACAATGTCCTATCAACAACCACAAACTTGATGGATCTAGGTCCTCCAACTTGAAAGATGAATGGTTGCTCATGACCAGTACATGACCCTTATCCTTATTCATTTAAAGGTCAAGGTACCGGTGACCTTCACTATCAAAACGATCCCTGATCCAGAACATCTACATGCAGTCGTACTTCCCATGGTATAATATATGTGTTATACCTTTTCTTGTTTATTCGTTAAATCGGCCAGATTTGTGCGCGATGACGCGAATCATATGTTTTCTTTTGATCAGTTTTATTCCGCGATTATAACTGCTTAATATTAATGAAATTTTCCATTTCGGAGCTACAACCTCTGGTCTTACTGGAATGACGGATTGTAACTTACGACCCATCAGCAAAAATAGGGCAGGAAAGTTATGCAGTGCCGTTGTTCTGTAAGCTAGGAGCGGCAAATATGAATCATCGGCTTTTTAAGCGTATTTTTAATTGTTTGATGTTGAGTCTGAAAGGTTCACCTTGATTAGTGCACTAGT